>JACDOX010000167.1:864862-913767 GCA_014549065.1 Cardinalis cardinalis
TGTCCTTCAGTCATGCATTAAGTGACATGACAAACATCTGTCATGTGTTGTTTGTTTTTGCACCCATTCCCCAGGGGGAGTTGCGTGTGCAACAGAGTGATCTGGAATTTTTGTAATTGCCAGAGCACAGGCAGTTGCTGGGGCAGGTGAGGTCAAAGGGACTGACAGTGTGTGCAGAGGGGCTGGCTGGGAGGCTGGAAGTGGTGCCTTCTTCCAGGCTCAGGCTGGGGCCACTTCAGGAAAAAGCTCTGTCTTCTCATGACATAGCACCTTCCTACCTCCCATGACACCTCCTCCTTCTGCCTCTGGCCAAGTTTTGCTCTCAGCATTGGCAGTTTATCCCCAAGTGGCTCCTGACAAGGCCTTATCAGTGTTGTCCTCCCCAGGACACCATCCTGCATTCTGCCAGTCTGACCTACATTCCTCCACTGGAGATGAATGGACTTGTGTTTGGCTGCATAAAACACATGCTCATGCYGAGGGAAGGCTCATATAGTAACTGCTCTGGACTCTGTGTGTGATGGACTCATCCCTTCCATTAAATACATCAGCCCTTGTGTCACTGGCAAACTTTGCCAGCAACAGTTTTATGTTGCCTTCAAGATAATTGATAAGACAAGTGATTAGCAATTGGCCAAGAACCTATCCCTGCGGGACSACACTGGGAACACCCTCCTGCAATGATGATTCCCCATTAACAATTAATTCCCCATTAGCAATTACATTTTTTAATCCTTCCTGTTATAACTCTGGATGCTCTCATTATCCAGCTGGCTGAAAATACCAGCYTCACTCCACACTGCAGCCCCATTCAGCAGAGTCTGCTTAAATCATTCTGAAGGCTGCCGTTCAAGGGCAGGCACCTGCTCTCTGCCTYCTCTTGCTCATTGCTGCTCACAGCTGAGCTAGCCCAGGCTCATGGCCATCCACTGGGAACCAGCATTTTCCCAGTGGGATTACTGCATCTGCTGGGGGACAATCTGCTGGCCCATCCTGTGCTGGCCAGAGGTACAACCTGGCTGTAATTCAAGCTGCCCTCTGATGCCTTTCCAAGGAAGGTCCATCATCTCCACCCTTGAGCATTCATTACTGTGATGGTTTTCCCACTGCCTCCCCATCTTCCCTGCCAACCCACAGCTGCAGGGAAGCAGAAGAGACAGCAAGCCCACCTGCAGGGACACTCCTGCTGCAACCTGTTGGACTCTGCTGCACACTGTTAGGGTGCTTAAGAGCCCATCAAGTTCTGGAGTCCCCTTTGTTGCTCTGATTTTCCCTGGTGGAGATCAGAAGAAGAAGAACCCCAGACCCAAACAGACACGAACATCTGCATCCTCCCCTTTCTATTTCGACCCCTCTCTCTGTTATGAGCACCTGGCTTTTATTTTTCTTTTTTTTTTCCAGCACAAGATGCATCTCCCAAAATGTTCTCTGCCTGCAAAATAAAAGAAAACAGCAAAAATAGCCCAAGGTCCTGGAACAACTTTTTCTATTACTGGACATCCCCCTGAGCTCAAGTAGATTTCCTGCCCAGACACAGAGTGAATTACGGCCAAGCTCTAGGCAGCTGACCTTGTGGTCAGCCAGAGCACAGGCTTGCTAATAAATGTGGTCAGCCCCTACCGCAAACAGCCTATTTTTAGTGCCTGTGCTTTCTTGCCCACTGCCTCATCACTCCACAGGTTCCAGAGCCGAGCATCCCACAGGAGTCCAGCCAGCAATGCAGGATAGCCCTGTCAGGAGCACATCCCAGGCTTGCTCCTCTCTCCTTGGAGCTGGGAAATCRAGAAGAGTTCATTTGCACAGATCGTCTGTTAATTTTTGCGCTGCAGAACGTCGCTGGTGCGCGGCACACCGTGGCCTGTCCTGCTGGGACACACTGCTCCTGCCTGTCAGACAGGGATTGGAGAGCTCACAGCTCTTACCTGTGAGTGAAAAATAGCCACAGGTCAGCAATAAGATTGATATCCCGTAGTGCTAAGTGCTGTTGGATGCAGGAGGTGAGATGTTTAGAAGCACAAGTGGGGGAGAGAAAGGAGGGACAGGAGTAGAGGGACTGGCAGTGAGGTGAGAGGAAACACAGCTTGATGGTTCAGGGCTTTGAAGTCTTGCTTTTTGCAAGTCACCAAARTTTGTGGACATTGCGAAGAAGTTGCCTGCTTTCCGTGTACAATTCTGTCTGGAGTCACTGGAACTGAATTTGCCACTTTCTGGAAATGTAGGTAGTTGTTTGAAATGGAGCTGATGAATTTCTGGAGTAAAGTGGAGATCTGTCCCACATGAGCCATCCAAGAGCTTGGAAGGAAACCTAGCTGGCAAAATCTGTGATGCTAGCAAAAAAGGGAACCCTTCCCAAAAATAGGTCCTGTGCATTGAAGCAGATCACAAATCTGCAAAAGAATCAAAGACAGAAAATAAAAAAGAAAACACAGCTTTAGAGGGTAGATCTATCAGGCTTTGTACAAACYTGTGATCCCACAAAACCTGTGAAAATAGTTCATGTCTGTGGTGAGAAGAAGAAACTGCCAGGAGGATCACAGTCTGCCAGGACTCATTAGTTTTGCCAGTGTTAAGGAAAAACATGTCTCAGTAGTTCCTTAGGCTTCATTACACATCAACAAGCGACGGAGGAGGAGGAATGGGATTTGTAGTCCACCACCCAGACATCTGGAGAAGCTTCAAGTGGAGRAATTTTGCTAACACAGGACAATGCTGCCACAACCCCAGGGGCAGRGGCAGGACCTGCCAGGCTGTGGCTGTGCAGAGAGGGCAGAACTAAATTTGTGGATCACCTACATAWGCCAGAGAGTCCTTGCCAGTAAATCCTTGTTGAAACCCAGTGCTGARCAAGACCTGCCTGCTGGGGAGAGGCTGTGAGGAAAGGTTTGGATTTCCATCTTGGCATGGCATCGTCCTGCTGTATGGAGCAGGAGCATGGCTTCCTCTGCTGACACATAGTGGTAAATGGACACATTGCCACAGCAGCTGGGAGCCCCCAAAGGCTGACAGAAGCCAAAATCTCATTTACACAGATTTTCAGCCCTTAGGAAGCTGAGGTTTAGTCCAGCACAGAGGGAATAGCCATGGACCTTGTTCTTTATGTGAGCACTGACTGCTGAAGAAGAGCTGTGTCCTGTTGAGCACTGAGCTCCTTTTGGTGGGGGAGAAAGCAATCCTAATCCTTTCCTTACAATCTCAAAGGCTTACAGAAATGGAAGATCGCATAAAACTGTGACAGGTGGAGTGGAAACCATCAGTGCTTCAGGGATTTGGCTTCAATTAGCCTCCAAAAGCTCAGAAAGGTCTCACCTCGGAAGTCACATGTGGCCATCCCAGTGAACCAAATATCTCATATTTCCAGAGCAGCCTGCTCCCACCAGCCCATGTGTCCAACAGAGCTTGGACTGAATGTAACGCTCATTATTTATCCCATTTGAAGAGTTTCCAGTGTCTGGATGCTCTGAGACTGCAAAGCCAATTTCCAGTCAGGCTCAAAGAGCAAAATGTGGCAGCCCTGGGCACCACTTGTAGGAGCTCACAACCTCAGTAGTGGGTGCTACCAGTCCTCCCCAGGACATGTCACAGTAGCTGTGTGTGACAGAATCCAGGACCAAAAAGTCAGGAAAGGCTGAGACATTCAGGTCCTGCACATCGACCTGTGGTGTTGGGCATGGAATCTCTTGCTGCTATCTTCAGCCCACCTGTGACACATCTGGGAACAAGCAAAGCCCTGGATAATGGGAACACAGGCACAGCAAGACTTTGAGTACAAACATTATCATCTCTGCTTCCTCAGGATTTTCTGGGGTGGGAACAGAGCAAAGATACCATGGAGCATATTCAGGAGTGCAGATGCTGGGGCACAATGTCCACAAACCTCTGTTACCAGGGTCCTTGGTGGGGTTCATTTCTCTGAGCAGACACTGTTCTTCTGTGGAAAGGGAAATACCAGATTCCTAATCAGGCCAGGAGATGCTGGAGTGTAAAAAGTGTACAGAACAACTTGCAAGATGTGCAGTCTCTGCTGTGGATGAGAAGAGCGTCTTTCAGGATAAGTGGTCTTGGGCAGCACTAAATGGGGTGGATCCATGCAGAGAAGGCAATATAATTGTGGCATRTTAAAAGGAGAAAGAGAAGAAGAATTGAGGAGGGGCGGTGGCAGGCTCATTACAGAGGGGAAAAGCGATGTGTGTCACCTTGTAATGGCTGCTCCTGGAAGGCCCATCAGGTGGAGAAGTGAAGTGAAACCACAAGGCAATTGACAGTGATGGAGGCAGGAGGGGTTACAGCAGTATTAGTCCTGTATGAACCATTGATCTCTTGGTGTACAATTTGCTGGAAAAGACTGCTATACAGGCTCAGCTGTTAGCAGGTGCTAATTGAAGCCGAGCAGTCTGGAGCCTCATTGCACTGCCTTCCCTTGATTAGAGCAACACTGGGGAGGCTGSTGCTGGGGAAAGGGATTTGTGGGTGTGATTCACAGCACAGGGGTAAAACAGCCTTCATCTCTACTTAAGAGACAAGAGGAAGGGGATAGAATATTCTCCGTACACAGCTGCATCCACCTGTATGTAGGGAGAGTCCCTGGCAAGACACATCCACTTCTCAGTTCAAAATTCCCTATGGATGGGGCAAAACCTCACCTCAGGGTGCACACAGTTGACAGAAAGGTAGTGCCTTTCATCTCAGGTTCCACACACTTGACCTTCCTAGCTTTTTTGCTTTGCAAAGCCTGCAGCGTTTCCCCCAGAGCACACCTGCGTTAGCAGATTTAAGTCATTTGCCGGTAGCCAGGCTCTTCTTAGTTATCCATTCTGGAGCTTTGCAAAACAGCCAGAGGTCTACAGAGCTGATGCTAGAAAACATTGACCTGCAAGACCGGGAGCCTGTGGGATTTCTGCCAGCCAAGACCTGTGAGAGCTGTGCTTTGTAGGCAGAGGAGAGCTGGCACCATCACACTGAGGGATTAACTGGGATGTACAAGCAGGGCTGCAGCGTGTGGCCCATCTTGCTTGATTCCTGCTGGRTTTGCTGAGGTGTTATGAGGTGTGCCCACGAGTGCATGCATTTCCGATGTCCAGGCCTTGGGTGTGCTGCTGAATAACAGCTCTGCTCACAGAGGGATGGTGGGGAATGGATGCCCTGCTCCTCCAAAGGGCACTTCTGWTCTCTGGAGAAAAGTCCACTCCATGCTCAGCTGGTCTCTGGCTCCCACAGGGATCCTACACATGCTGCCTCCAGGATCCAAACTGAAATAAAACCAAGGAAGTTGATGAGCATCCCTGACAGATGTAAGAGAGCTCCAGAGGGGGATCAGGGTCTCATACTTGCATGTAAGGGGCATGAAGGCAAGCTCACAACAGCATCACTGGCTGAAAACCAGGGTGGTGCAGAGCATACACACAGGGCTCCACTGCTGGGAGCTTGTCCTCATCAGCCCCACATCCATTCATCCATCCAAGTGAGGATCTTCTCCAACCAGGTGGTTGGGCTCTGCTCATCATCTGCATTGTTTATGCACAAATCCTCTCCCAGAGGGAGTGTAAATTGAGCCTGGAGTGCTCTCAAAGGGRTTTTCATCCACAGCCATGAACTTGAGACTGTGCAGGATGAGTCACAGAGAGCCTCTGACTCCAGCCAAACCACGAGCCCTGGCAGGTTGGACTCCACTGAGTTCRTGGCTTGTCTGAGCTGTGGTGGGGTAGCTCCAGCTGACTGGATGCTGTGCAAGGGAGAAACTGAGGCACATGGGAGTGAGAGTGTGTTAAATCCAGAAGCCAATGTCTTTCTGTCTAGTCCTCTCCTCTGATTTCCCATGGGAAGCCTCCATGACTGGCTATAACTGTGAGCCTGGAGACCTGCCACAACCTGTGCCAGCTGCTGGGACAACTGGAGAGGCTGGATGCAAAGTGATGACGATCCAGTGATGTTGCTGAGGAGTGGTGGGAGGCTGTTGAACCTTGCAGGAGCTCCTGTTGTTGGGAGGGCATGTAGCATTCCATAGGATGCAGCAAGGCAGGAGCCTGGTGCTCATRTTCATGGCACAAGTTCCTGTGCTCAGCAGGCTTGAAAAGTAATTTTACCTTTGTGGTGGAAAGCAGAGTCTTGTGTTTTTCTTTTGTGTGAAGGTCCCTCGGTGTGGCATAGTGGAGGGGCAGATCCAGAGCTGGGATTCCCCACTGGTCCCTCCTCACTCTCAGAGCATCACAGAAGCCCTTTTGGCAGGGTTAGGAACCATGGCCACAGGCTCACCTTCTAGTGAGCTCCAGTACTGCGCCCACTGGTGCTCCAGTGAAGTCCATTCACTCTCCTGGGACTCTGCCCTGTGTCCTCTGCTCTCAAGGAGCCTCCCCATCTCTGTCCATTAGCACCCAGCCCTTGCCTTCCTCTCTCCACATCACTTTGGGCACTAAGGCAAAGGACTTTGCTCCTCCTTGGTTTTGGAGGGTGCTTGTGCTCTGTCTCTGGCCCCACACAAGCACCCTCCTCTCAGGCTTGCTGGGTGTAAAAGCTGTGCCAGCTCCGTGGCTGCTGCTGGCAGAGAGCCTTTAGGGATGCCTGCAGGATGCCTCACTGCCGATTTACAGCTGCAGCTCACCGGGGTCTGCCCCAGCTCAGAGGACTCTTCCAGCTCTCAGCTCTGACACAGACATGCCTGTCCATCCCTCCTGGTTTGCAAACAGAGTTTCTGTTGTTTTCAACCCAAGTTGCTGGAGGCTGATCCTCGCTTTTATGGAGTGTGAGCCCTGAATATTCAGAAAGCAGCGCTGAAGTTGGTGCGACCATGGTTGGCAGGCTCTGGCCCTTAATTAATTAGCATTGATTGTACTTCCAACAGTGGAGGAGGGAGCTGCAGCTCAGGGAAGCAGTGAAGTGTTGCARTATAATCACTGCAGCTATTTCCACGCTGCTGGTTGGTGCTCTTCAAAAGTTACCTAGCTGCTGCGTTGGCAGCATGGTAGACAGAAAGGAAAATCCCATGGGGAATAGTAGCAACACAGGACTTTGGAAGCTGTCATTTTCGAGGAAACATCTGTCTATATGTCTGTGCAGGGTTGGGGTTTTTAAAATTTCTTGGTTTTTTATTTAAAAAATATTTATTTAGTTACTTGTTTGTTTGTTTGTTTGTTTTCTGGTGATTGACGTTGCCTTAGCTTGACTCAGCCTTATAAAAGGTGCTGTTCATGTCTTTTGCATGGCAGCAGGGTCAGTTCACCCCTGGGCTACTAAGAAGTGCTGTTTAAGAAGTGGAATGTGCCGTATCACACAGGAAATTTGGAGCAGGTTGCAGGGTTGGATCAGTGACTTTAAAGTGGGAGCTCCTGMCCCATCTGAGCAAGATACCCCATGGACAGCCCCTACCTCTGTGCCAGTGAACCCACTCACTCTGTGATCTGGGCAAATCCAGAAATTCCACCCAGCTCTCTGAGTCTGTGGGCTTTTGTACCATGACGCATTTCTTTCCCCATATTTTTGCAATTTTATTCTTGGCAGCTCCAGAGAGGTGGGCCTGAGCATCCTTCTATTGATCTATGAGAAGGACTTTGGGATGCAAACACAGAAGGAATACTTCAGGATTTGGGTAGACAGATTTAATCCCTCCACATTCTTCATCCTGCCCTAAATCACAGCTCCAGAATGAAGAACCTCACAGCGMGGGCTGCCATGAGCACTCACAGCTCCTTTATTGCTCTTACCTGGTGTTGCAGATGCATCTCCCAGCCTGGTGAATACTGAACCCTCCTGAAAACATTCAGTGCCTTTGATTTGTGCTGTGGCAGGGGGCAGCAGCAGCTCCCAGGCTTGTCCCTGCACAGCCCATAGCCCCACAGCATGCTGGGCTGGGACTGTGTGCTGCCAGCTGGGGCTCTGGGGGCCTTCCTTTCCCACATAACATGTGTGCACAGGATTCTGGAAAAGCAGAAAAGCAGTGCCAGGGCTGGGTGAGGGGTGGGAAGTGCATGTTAGCAGGCAGAGACCTTCGAGTCAAGCCTGGTAGCAGAAGGGATTAGTGGGTACGGGCTGTTGGGTGATTTAATTGTGCTTTCCTTCCTCCAGTGAGTTTGCACCATTTTTCTTAACTTGCTTAGTCCCAAGGAGTTTTTAGTGTAACCAGTATTTATGGAAAAGTTTTTGCTTTGGTGCCTCGCAGGGAGTCACTGGTGTGCAGAGCAGCAGCCGTTTCACAGCCCCCACCAGCCATCCCTGCTGTGCCCGAGTGCTGGCATCCCGAGGCCATACAGGGGTCACAGGTGGATAAAAAGGCACCAGCTGAAGTTAATTCAGTGCTTTGTGGTTTTGTATTTCAGCAGGGTCAGGAGAGCCCCACCAAACCCTGGTGTCAATGTACCAGGTGTCATAGGATCACAGGGAAGGAAGAAAACCAGAGCCTAGCTCTGATGAAAACAGCTCTCCTGGGCCAGTCATTTTATGTGCTTTGGGGACTTCTCCTTGTGTAAGACAGGGAGAACGGTGCTCTCCTCATTTGTCTCGCTCGGTTGTCAGATCCTTGTGGCAGGAGCTGTATCTTGCTGGGTGCCAGCATCAACCAGTGGATGACAGGGTGGCCGTCCACAGGGGGCTGCAGGCACTGTGAGGGTGTGAGCGCTGAGGAAGAGCCGCCTCCATCCCCTGTGCTGGAATCCTGTGCTTCCCATGAGGAGCGTCTCCATCAGGGAGTAAAGCGCTGGCTGCCAATCTGTCCTGGGCAAAACTGATGGGGAGAATCCTCAGGAGAGCAGTTTTCTGTTGGACATTAAGTCCCATCAACATCCAAATGTTTTACAAAATCATATTTCTCTGTCAGGGGAGATAAAAAAGAGATGAAGYGTAGTTGAAAGAAAGTTTGTCTTTTGTCTGCAGTTTGTCTTTTTGGGTGTTTTTCAGAAATGGTTAGGTTCTTCACTTCGAATTGACACCCCCTTCCCCCTTAAAAAGCCAAATGTTTTGCAAAGCCTTTTGTACAACTCAGTATAGAAATTTTGAAGAAAAAACCCTAAAACAAATGAAAACCTATGGTTTCCTTCTGAAGGAAGGAACTTGGCTGTTTTGGTGGGTTTTTCCCTCTTTAACAGAGAATATTTGTATATCTTGGCTTTCACCCTGGTGGAGGCAGAGCAGCATTTTCAACTTCGTGGCGCCCTGAGCCTGCCCTGGCCGTGCCAGAGCTGTGGGGGGGCTGCCAGCACGGGATCCTGAGCAGCAGGGGGAATCTCCTCTGGCCCATTCCCGCTCTGCAATCGCTATCCCGGTGCCGTCTGCAGCCGCTCGTCCTGGGTGGGCTGCAGGGGATGCTCTTAYTGCTGTGCTCCAGTTTTTCTCTCCATAACCTCAAGCTGGAGGTGGGGGGAGCGTGGCTTGCTGCTTGTAGCTGCTTTCCTTGCGTGTGTGCATAGATTTGCRCTGATTTTCTCTCCTTAAGGACTTTCTGGTATCCCCCCTCACAGGCAGAGCATGTGGTTGTTTGCAGGCTTCTGCCTCTGGGCAATTTCCTCCTCCTCATTACTGCCCTTCAGTCCCTCATCCCTTATCCTCTTCCTGATGGAGACAGTCCCTCACAGCCGACTCATTTCAGAGATGTTTTTTTCACTGCTGAAGCCAAGATTTTTCTCTCTCCCATTGCACTTCGTCTGGAAATGGGAGGAGGAAGCAGGTTTTGGGTTTGGTTTGGGATTTTTTTTTTTCAGTAATAAATAATTTCTGAATGCTGAAGAGGCAGGAGAGTGAAGCTGGCGTTAGGCTACATTGAAATACTCCATTTGTTCTGGGAGTCTTTCTCCGCCCTCCTCCAGAAATCTTCCTCTAGTGTTTAATTTTAAAGCAAGCCACTATTCTTTTTTTGTTTTCTTACTTTCCAGAGGAGATTCCTCTATTATTTTGGCTTGTCTGGAGATTTCTATGTACAGCAGAATTTTTTTTCCTTGGCTTTTCTTTCCTCTTTGACTTCTTTTCGTTAGGGTTAAAAGCCCCAAGTCAGCAAGGTACTTAAACACATGCTCAAAGTTAAGGCCTTGCCTAAGTGCTTTGCTGACTTGGAGCCAAAGATATTTTCTCAAGTCCTTTAAATACTTCAGAACCTGAATTCAAAACGTTTTACAGAAATTCCAGATTTCAAGTATCTCTTGTGCTAATAATAGTTGTAATTCACTACTGCCTTCAGATGACTGGAGCTCTGGATATGGCAAGCTTCTGAATAGTCTTACCTTCAGAAAACATGCCTCTCTAAAATCTTCTGCTTCAAACCCAAGGGCTCTCCAGAGAACAGGGCGCACTTACTTGTATTTCAGTCAATGAAACATAACTGGCCTTTTAGCTGTTGTTTTGCAGTAAAACACTTATAGCTTTTAAACACTGAAATTTAGGAAATAATGTACAATTGGTTCAAGAATGAATGTCTGCTCCTGAACTAAAATTTGCTTATTATCCCAAACAAAGGCAATAAAAAARCCCTGCACCAAACTGAAGACTCTCTGACATGGCAGGATCAGTAGCTGGAGATTAGGAGATGCTCTGAAAGGCAGTCTGGGCTCCYAAAAGCAGCGCTGCTCTCTGCTTCAGTCACATGGATGGCAACAAAAGTGGTATGGAAAGGGAACAGCAGTGGGTAGACAGGCAGGAAAAGGCTGTATCAAAGAAGAGGAGAGGGAAGGGGAGAAGGAGAAGGTATTTCTAGAAGCAGAGAGGCCTCAAATATCAAATAGAAATTGCAGCGTGTTTTTTGGGGGCTCTGCATGATGAAGCCGTGAGGGTTCTGCATGATGAGGCCACCARCCAGCCAGTGTGAGTTGCTTTGGAAATGTTCAGCTGCTTAATGAAGAGCACCTTCTTCACAGGTTTTGGAAAGGGTCCTGGACATTGGTGCTTAGAGCACCAACAAGGGAGCAGGGCCAGGACTCAGTTAATAAGTGCTCAAGGAGTTGCATGCTCCCTCCTCTGAAGGCATTCTGTGGTGCTGCTGAGAGTGGGACCAACCCTGCTGAAAGCTCCTGGCTCACTGGCTTCTTCTTAAGCGTCTCTGTTCTGAGTTGGTGTGATCTCCTCTGAGCTTCTGTAGTGTGCTTTGCAGAGAGATGAACGGGATGTATCCAGTCCGTGATTCTGTGATGTGTGCGCATCTGTTGGACTAATGAGCTTCAGAGGTCCCTTCCAACCCATTCCAAGGTTCTGTGATCTGCACAGGAAGGCATGCAAMGGCTCTGTCTGCCCAAAAGCATTGTGCACTTTCAGTCCCCTGCTCTCTCATGGATCTTCCACATAGTRTGCAAAAAACCCTGTCTCTCCTGCCTGCTCAGAGACAAATCCAAAAGACACTGCCACCTTTGATAGCTCTCTGACTGCAGAGTAATTTGTAAATACTCACACAGCCAGTGTGAGTATTTATGGGGCTCCTGAATAATGCTGACCCCCAAGAGGAGTTCAGAAACCATTTGAGGATCACAGTCCTGCAGTCATGACCTCCATTGTTCAGATACACTTTCCAGCCCTTAATCAGAGTCCCAGCCTCATTCAGCCCCCAGCTGGAGCCTGCCTCCAAGCTCTGCTCAAGATCCAGGAGCTCTGTCCTGGGCTCCTATTGTGTGGTCTGTAGTACTCCATTAGCTATACTCAGCAATTTATTTTGTGTCTCTGGTAAGTAAAACTCTTCCCAGCGTGCCATGGCTCTGATAAGTGCCCATCTTTGCCCCCAGCAGGTGCTCTCTGTGATGGGTGGGCYGCAGCTCTGCTGGCTGTGACACAGCTCAGCATGTGGAGGTGATCCTTTCCAGGCTTGGCTTTGCTTGAGAATCCTTCAGGGTGAAAGGCATCAAATGTGAATATAGTATCTTGCTATTACCAATGCAAATCCCGAGTCTTGTCTTAGTTCTTAAAACAGCCTCTACAGGGGAGAGGAGTGCCTTATTATTTATATTGTTTTGAAATCAGCACCAGACTCCAGATATGCAGGTGTTACTTGGAGGAGTGATGGTGACTGGGTCAAAAAAGCCCTCAAACTTGGGAAAATGGTTCCCATTTTATCAGTGTCTATTCTTCTCACTCTCTTCACTGTGCTGCCCTGGCAGCAGCTCAGTTCCCCTGCTATTCTGTAGCCACATGCACAAAGAAAATCTTGGGATGGTGCAGGGGGAAGAGATCCCTCTTTTGGGAAGAAACAAGTGGATGTACAGGTGGAGAGAAAAGTAGTGGTGCTTTTGTTGAGAGCCCCRGGGAATGTCCTGTCCCCTATGTCTTGGTGCTATAGGCTGCACCCCTGTTTGGATTTCTCAGTCCAGCTTCAGTGATGCTTTTGAGTCCTGTCACTCTGTGCCTCCTCATTGTGGGGCTCCCTATAAGGAGGAGGATAAACCCCCAGTACCTGTGGTTAAAAAAGCAGAGGAGTTTTTCCATCCTTAGGCACAGAAGTTCATGTGTTCAGTTGTAGTTACCCCAGCTTCAAGCCCAGCTGCTGCCGATCCACCCAGGGGCGTGAGCATTACATCTGTAAGGGAAAGCCACTGGCCTACAGCAGGCAGAACCCAAGCCAACAGACAGACAGAAAGAGCCTGAGGGGCTGAATTTTAGAGCTATTAAATGATTAAATGCAAGGGGAAAAAAAGTTAATTTAGCATCGCGGTTGTGATTTTACACACCCAAGAGCCTGGAAATTGAGAGCTCTGCTTCTCACACAGGGATCGTAACTTGGCACTGCACAGATTGTACAGTATGTAAAATTAGACTGGAGAAATAGTAAATATGCTGCAGGGACCAATACTGTCTTGGCAGAAGGAGGATGGACTGAGTGGGACCCAACAGGTCTTTTACGCCTCTGACTTCCATAATTCTGTGCTAATAAAAAAACATTGCACAATGCCTGATGCTAATCCGCAGCCCTGAGTGGGGTGAGACGGGAGCTGGGTTGTTATGTGAACAAATAGCAGTCACCCCYGGTGTATTTGAGTGGAGCTAGGCTGCTGTTTGAGGACGGGCATGTGGGCATTGGCAAACAGGGATGGGGAGGTGTGCACTGTGCACAGGGCTGGAAAGGCAGGCTGAGGTCAGCGGGGAGTGGGGCACCCCTGTGTCTCTGTCCAGCTCTGCTCCCACCTCCCCYTCCCCAAACCTCAGTAAATACAGGCGTCTTTACGCTGTTGCTGGACCACAATGAGCTCTTCTTGTGTTTACGGCTCTGATTTGGGCACCTAATTCTGAATGGTATTGATTTCCCCCTAAACAGCATTGAAAAGCCTGATCTAAGCACTCTTCTGTGGCTTAGAGTTATTTGTCCTGTCTGCATGAAAAAGCAGGACCAGAAAACAAGCCTCTAATTCATCCACGGTGCTAGCACCAGGCATTTGGCAGCGAAGGTTGAAGGCTYAAATGAGCCAAGCTTGGAGGATTTTGGTGGGATTTTCCTGCTGTGTACTGGTTCCCCTTAGTGCCATTCCCTCTGGTGTTCCAACACCTTTCCCTCCGTACCACCCCACATACTGGGGCAGCCTGATGAAGTACAGGGAACTGGAGGAGTTGCTGCTTTGGAAGCAACTGCACTTCCTCAAGGTGAGTCATCTCAAGCTGACTCCGCCAGGAATCCAAGTGGGCAAGGTCCCATCCAACCTTGCCTTAGGATGAAAACAGTGTCACAGCTCAGCCAGTTGCRGCAAGGAGAGCACTCAGAGTCCCAAGGAACAGAAGAGCTGGGACAGACATCCAAGTGATGGCCTTATCAAGACCTTCTGGGAAACAGATCAACACATGAACTCAGGTCTCCTCCTGGGATGCAAGAGCAAAACCTCCTGTGGAAAAAACCTAAAAAGCCAAGATCACCAGCCCAAAAGAATCTAGACCTCTCTGCTGTAGAGCTGCTGAGACAGAAAAGCACAAGTAGCAGCATCTGTTCCTGGTCCCAGCTGTGTCAACACAATGTGATCCAGGAGAGAGGTATCAGCCATTGCAGATGGGTGTGCACCAGCCTTAGCAGCCTCGGGCAGAGCTCTCTCCTACGCTGAAGCCATGGGAAAGGACAGCTTCTTTGTGCTCTCCTGCCCATGYGTGGCTGAGGAGACTCTCAGTGAGACAGGATGGGTTTGGTTGCTGTTCTCAGTTTTGCTTGACCCCTGTGACCAGGGTTAAATTATGCTTGGGGCACCACATCGCTGTACAGCTCCTACGACTCCCAGCGAGAGCTGGGCTTGATGGCACGTAGGAAAACAAGGCTGCCTCTGACACAGAGCCCTTCTGGCCTGCAGCCAGGAGCACTGCCAGTGTGGAGCTCTGGGCTGATGTGATTTGGCAGGTCTAGAGAGCTGCTAGAGAAGCTCTGTCGCAACATGGGTGTGATGAAAAGGCAGCAGTACCAGGACAAGACACAGACATAATTAGGCACGGGGAGAACACCCTCTGCYCTGGTGAGATCCCACTCAGACCAGACCAAAGCAGTTGATTCAGCCAGTCTGATGATATGATACAAGCAGAAAAATGATACTTAAGTTACTTGTCTGCTAAGGCGCTATTCCCCATCCTCCTACAGTCTCTGCCAGCCAGGGCTCCCCACTGGCCAGCAGCCCAAAAGACATGGGGAGCTGCTGCATCCCATGGGCTGAGCCAGTGCTGCAGCAAGGACTTAGCCCTCACTTCTGCTGTGAGAGTGTGTGTCTTCTGCTTCCAGCAGTGGGTCTCTGTTCTGTGGTTTCCTGCTGGGTTTAGCGCTKTGTTTTCTCCCCAGGAGGGTGCTGATTCTTTGCCACTGCACAGCCTTGCTGGCCGCTATGCACAAGTGAYGTAGGTGACACTGTCCTGATGGTGCTGCCATCCTGTCTGCTGCTGTCACCTGGAGCTCGGCCTGGGCAGTGGCACGTGAAGCTCACGACAGGGCGGGGATCACACCTCCCAACTGCTGGACCATCCAGTCCAGGAGGGAGCCTGTGGGTTGGGCTATCGTTTGTGACAATGGAACATTTGATGGTAAAAGTGTCCCTTCATCCTCAGAGCATTAAGGCTCACAGGAGAGGCACCAGCCTTGTGCAGCTGAGCAGCTAGAAGGGCCATGAAGACCCTTGTCACCCCACCATGGACATCCCCAGCTGGGTTTGGGGTGCAGCTTCAGAGGGAGGCGAAAGGGGAGGCTGGTGCAGAGCTGGAGCAGAACTTCTGCAGGAGCATCAGTGCTTTGCCAACGCCCACAGGAGGATGTTTTGTGGTCACATCCAGGCTGAGGGAAGAGGTTTTCCTGCCCTGGATCCTGCCCTGAGCCAAGCATGTCGGAGGGGTCAAGTCCCTCCTTCACAATGCTCTCAAAGCAAACCAAGGTCTGCTTCTAGGATATCGTGGTGTGATTGAGTACAAGTCCTTTAGCACCCATCTGTTATCTCTTAATTAAAGTTTCTTTCTAATTATTTTTTCTTGTCAAGAGCAAAGCTGCTGACACCAGGGATTTACCAAAGTAGAGCAAACAAATGCGGTCTCTGCTTTCTGCAACTCTTCATTAATGGACAAAATTAACTTGGAGCAGTCCATATCTTTGGCTACATCGATGATACTTAATTATGCTTGTTTCCTTACAAAGATATATCCAGTTTTAAATCACTTGTGGAAGAAGTGCCTCCTTAAGCATGAAATTTCTTCTCCTTGAAAGAAGATTTCTGCTGGCAAGAAAAGCTCTGCTAAGACCAAGTGGCATCACAGGCAATAGATGTGAGATCAARAGTGGGGTGTACTTTGGGAAGCTGGGGTCAGGAAATCCCCTCCATGGCMAGAGGCTGCTTCATCTCAAGAAGGGCAGACTTCAGGGGCTGTCAGACTGCACAGGGGAGTGGAACCACKGGAATTCCTTGGACACAGCTGGTGCTGCTCAGGCCAGTGGGCGTGAGTCCTGAAGCAAGGGAGAGGCCATAGGACTGTGCCATGTCCCATGGCTGGAGAAGGCCAGGAACATCCTCCCACTGAGGCTGGTCAGGCCACCTCTCTGTCCCCTTGCCCTCTCCATCCTCTGGGGCTACGTGCTCATCTCCTCCATGGGCTGATTCATCTCATTTATCATGGGAAGTTGAGGAATGAAAGACCMTTCTGGTTTATATGCTTGGAAAGCTCTTGGCATAGCCCTGGCGCTGTGTAAATATTAAATGTGTAATTTATTCTGTACACAGACAGCTAACTAGCTGCTGAGACAATTATTTGTGGCTGGTTTCTCTGCTGTGGGAGGGACCTGTGGAGGCCAGTGGAGTGMTGTGAAGGCCTCTGTCCAAGGACATGTATGTAGTGCTGTGTCCCACTGCAGAAGTGCTCCATGTCCTGTCAGAGAAAGCGAGAACCTGGCCTTTCTCACTGTGCTGGTTTCCCATCTGCAAAAGAAGGGCAGAGCCAGAGGCTGTGGAGCCTGCAGAGTACTCTTCCCTCTCCCCAGAAATGCTGCAGTGCCTTTCTTTTGCTCATTCTGTGCTTACACAAGCCACAACCCTGCAGTGCATTTCAGCTCAGAGGGAATATTTGTCCCAGTCTGCTGAAATCGCTGTGACAGGGAGGGTGGGTTTGGCCCTGCGTGTGTCTGCTGGATGTCATCTTGCCACAGGCCCTGGCTGAAAGACCCCCATTAAAGGGCTGTGGTGAGCTCTGGTGCCAGGAATGCAAACTGTCCTCTCCACTTTCTCTGCTCACTGTTCCAGTGACCCCCCAGGTGTCTGGGCACAGACCCCCAGTGCCAGTCTGTGGCTCCACACATGCCTGTGCCCAGCWGCATTCCTGCCATGCCTGGCAGCTGCCCATGCTGGCTGGGTGGGAGCCTCAGCTGGAGCAAAGGCACAGGAGTGGAGATGGGAGGTCCCAAGAGGCRTTCTGCTACTTCCTAGCACAGTGCATGCCAGGGCAGTGCTCACCTTTTTGCAGGATTCCCTTGTGCTGTTGCCCTTCCAGTTTCTATGTAGGTCAAGATTTCATGAAGGAGGAAAATGAGGATGAGGTTTCTATTGGATTTCCAGCTGGATGGGTTTGGGAGGCATAGAATATATTTCCACAGGCCCCATGTCTCAGCTGCTTTGTCTCATTTTCCTTCCACATCTCTCTGCTGGACTGCTGTCTGCTGTCCTGTTGGTCCCTGTTGCAGCTGCAGGACCTATCAAGCTGCCACTCATCATTGCTAGTGCAGCAAAGCAGCTCACAACTCATTTCGCCAAGCTGCCCCAGGTTCATGCTAGAATGTGTATGTTTGTCCCACAACTAGAAGCTCTGTATGTTTATTCCCATCTTCTCTCCACTGCAATTTTGCAGAGATGTGGGTAAAGCTGTAATTTCTCCCATTTTGCATCGCCATGGCTCCTTTCTAGATCTGGGACTTCATGCTGCGCCTGGCAGGAGTGCTGTGCCTGGCAGAGGATGTGGCCCTTGCTGGGCTTGGATGCTGAGAGCCATGTCTGTGGTTGGGGTGCAGCCCCTCTATGATGACATCACAGCCTTGTGATGTCACTTGACCCAAAGGCAGCATGCTTTGGAGAAGCAGGGTGGTGCAGGCACAGGGCAGGGCAGCATCTTGAAGTGTCAGTTCTAGCCAGTGATCACATCTCTGTGGCTGGGAAGGAATCTGTGGAAGTGTCTAGTCCAGTGTCCCACTTGGAAAAGCTCTGTCCTCAGCAGAAGACCAGATCAGCCGTGGATTTGTCAGCAGAGCCCTGACAAACCCCATGGATGAGAATCCCCCTTCTCTGTGGCTACCTGTCCCAGTGCTGTGCTACCCTCCAGGAGAATAAATTATCCTCCATGTCCAGCTCAGATCTTCCACCAGGACACTCCTGTCACCAGCTGATATCCATCCAGAAGGGCTGGCCCTGCAGGACAGGCACCATCGTGGTCATTGATCCCATGGGTTACCAGTGAGTGACACAGTGACCAGGAGTGTGGACAAACCTCCCTTCCCTCCCTGTTCAACGGAGCTGTGGAGCTCTGGGTGCTCTCCTAGCCTGCAGAAAGTTCAGGGTCCCAGTAGAACTCTGGTCACCCCTGCTCATCCCCATCCTACAGCAGAGCTACAGGCTTCTCCAGCATTCCAGGAGACTGTTGTCCCCATGGTGCCCCTTCCCAAAGGGGCTGCCACACGTCTGATGTCACTSTGGTTGGGTGGGACTCCCACACCTGGCATGGGACAAGGGAGGACATGAGGACTTGTGTCTGCTCCAGTACGATCCTCAGCAAACCCTGCTGGAAGAAATGCCTCCTCTGAAGCTGTGCTTTGTGTTTCTCCTCCATCAGGAACCTTAAATCATTGCCTTGGAAAGGAGCATTGCTTTCAAAGACCTGTCTTCCAGGATTGGCTCCCTCAGCCCTTCTGGATGAATGCCAGTGTGTTTGTACTGTGTTTAAGGAAATAACTCAGGGTGACTTTTTTCCTTCCCAACTTAGTCCTTCAGCCACTAGCTACAGACAAGCTCTCAGCCACAGTCCTGAGAGGCAGAGCTGAGCATCCCAGAGCTTTCCCCCCATCTCAGTCCCTCTCTGGAAATAGGCACCAGGCAGGAGCCAGGCAAGGGTGGCAGGTCTGTGGATCCATCACTGCACGGAGCCCTTCTCTGTGCAAGGCTGGTGGGTGGTGCAGTGGTGGGTGTCAGAGCTCCAGTGTCTCTGATAAGCAGAATTCCAGGTGTAAGGACAGGATAGTCAATGGTCCTGTGAGCCAACAGGAAATGGGAAGACAAAAACCTCTTTACCTTATTCAATAGAAGAAATTAGAGAACTTGAGTAAGATGCTTGAATTCTTACTGAAACTCTGATATCTGTATTTGTCTATCCACTCATTTGCCTAATCCTCTGTCTGTCCATCCATTCATCATCCAACCATCCATCCACATCCAGAGCCATTCAAGTAGCCAGCCATCCACCCAACACCACTCACATTTGCTGTCCTTCCATGCCTCCTTTCCTCCATTCCATCTGTGCCCATCCAGCCTGCTGTTCATCTGTCGGTGGTTACACACATTCATCCATCCACTGTCTTCTTCCACTTCTGCCTGTCGGTGTATCTGGTCCTGTTCCAGCTATCCCTCCTCACACAGATGCTTCATCTTAGATGTTCTCCCCTCTTTCTCCCTGTCAGTATATTCTCCCAGCTTTTTTAAGATCCTTGAAACGCTTTTTTCTGGTCAGCACGGTTTCCCAAAGGTTTTCCATCCTTGGCTTGTGTCAGAAACTGTCCTGGGGCATCCCACCAGCAACTTACAACAAACCATTTTTTCCTTGTCCTTAGCACCCCCTTTCCCAGCAGGGCTAACATCCCCAAAGGTGCTCTTTTCTGTCAGAAGCAGGTGTCCTGACAGGCCATCTGCAGGATGGCTGAGACCTGCCAGGCGCTCCTCCAGAGCCAGCCTTGCAGATGGGATCAGGATGTGGCCTTAGGCACAAGGAATGCTGGATCATATCCATGTGGTCCCACCTACCAGCGGGACCCAGAAGCTGATGTCTGGAGAGGGGAAAAAAGAGAGGAGAAGCCTTGGAGGTGCTTATCCCATCTGTCTCCACTATCAGCTGCTTGCAATCTCCCAAGGCTCACTGGGCAGCTTGGTGTTTCAGGTCATCTGTGGCTGTGAATTCATTTACACACTGTTCCCCTCTCCTATGTTGACATCAACAGCATTTGATGGATATAGATTTCTGTAATTCAATCACAATTCGTGCAAAAGAAAAAGACCACTTTCTATTGCTTGTCTTSCTCCCCCTTATTTTATTAGGAGAAAGAGCAAGCAGTCCTTCTCTATTTGTCCTCTTCATGTCACTCGTCATTGCTAAGGTGTCTGTCACATCTTTCCTTGGTTGTCCCCTTTTATGGATGAAGGGTTAGAGTCTACTAAACCATCTTCACATGGGATCTGTTTCAAGCCTTAGCTGTTCTTGTTTCCTTCCTTTGCCCTGCTTCCAGGGATACTGTGCTAATAACAGCATGGGGACATGTTTGTTCATGGCTTTTGAGTTAGAGCGCTTTCCACTTTGAGTTTGAGTTCTTGGTCACCACTGAGCTAATGTTTTCAGGGAAGGGAGTGTGATGGCTCCAGGGTGGGTTCCCGTGGAGGCTGTGGCACATTTGAAACCATGAGTGTGTAGTGTGCAGGGGAAGGAAGGCTGCATGCATTCCACTGTGAGTTAATCAGCACAGGGTTACTGCCTGGTGGTCTGTACCATGGTGTCCTCCTGCAGCACTTTGGAGCTCAACTGGGCTTTGGCTGCCCTGACTGCCTCAGCAGCACTCTGTCTTTGACCTGTGAGTTACGAGGCTGTTGGGCGGATCTGATCCAGCTCGGATCTCCATCAGACTTCAGCAGTGACATCTTCTACTGCTACATTGACAGCTTGTTTTCACCTTTGATCTCATGACTTTAGCTGCTATAAATCCTCACAAGGACTTTCCCCATGTGTCAGGGCTGCTTAGTTTCCTTGGAAGGCACCTTGTCAAATGTGATTTTGAAGCCCAGGAGAATTTTGAGAAGTGAACCACCCTTGTCTCTGCACAAAGGCTTGATGAAGCCTTGAAGGAACCTCATCCCCATTCATCCTCCCGTCCTGCTTCACCCTGTGTCATGCACACGCACTCACGTGGTTTTATCCTTGCCACATACAGCTCAGCACAGCCAAGTGTAGCAACACAGGAAATATTCAGTTGCTAAGGATCATTAATGAATGTCAGCTCCAGCTCCTGTCCAGAAACCTGAGAAAATTCAATTAGGCAGCTGGTGCCCAATGAGCTGTGTTGCCCCACTCTGTTACATCAAACAGCTCAGCAAGCATCATGTTATTGTGGAAGGAGAAGAAAACCCAGACAGGAGACAAACAGCACTGCATGCACCAAGCAGCTGTGCCTTTCCACAGCAGAGCACAGTTAGTTTGCAATCCTCCTGCCTGGTTTACTGGATAGGGAGTTGCAAGGAGAATTATCTGCTTCCCATCTGCGCTAGTAAATACGTGGAGTTTGCTGGTGACAAGTCCTGGGGCTGTGTCATCTCTCTGCTGGGAGTTTCTGACACACGTTTGATTTGTGTCCTGCAACAAGTCACCTGGACACATGACTGGCAATGCCTTGTGTGTCTGGCCATGCTGTGGAGTGTTTGGCTGGTGAAACATACATGCAGCCCTGACATGTGTTCACCATAGCAAAGGTGAGAGAAAGCCATCCTGTGAGTGGAGATGGTCCATGATCCTCTGGTATTTGTCAGCTGGTCTAAAATAAATCATGGCTGGGGACAGGAGCAGAACTTGGGCTTCCCTGTCCACCAGCAAAGTGTCAGTCCACACCCCAGTCCTTGTCTTTATTTCCCAGATGGGAAGGTAAGATCTTATCCCCAGGGCAACTGTGCTGAGGGGCTTTGAGCTCACCTGTTTTTCCCCTTTTCCTTCCCACAGAGAGCCACACCCAGTACGAGCGGGTAGGTGCAGACGTGACCATGAAGTGTGGCTCCATGGACTGGGACGCAGCTGTGACCTGGACAGCCAACGGCACCGACATCGACGAGTCCCACCTGAACGGCTCCTACCTGATCCTCAAGAACGTTAACCTGTCCCAGAGCGGCCAGTACTCCTGCTACGAGGGCTCCTCCTGGCACCTCAAATACCAGACCAACCTGAGGGTGGGAAGTGAGTACCCCAGCATGCCATATTGAGGGGGACAGTCTCTGCTCCTATCCTGAGTCCCCACAGCCCCCGCTGCTGCCATGCCAGCCCCTCTACCTTCCATACATAGGGTTGTCTGCTGCACACTGCTGTATGAGGTCCTCATGGCATACTAATCCCAGTTGGAATCAGCCACTCTGCCCCAAGCTTTGGRTCAAAGCTAGCAGGTTAGATGATACCTCAGGAATAATTTGAGAAGGGATGTATCTTCCTCCTCTAGCCCTGTGACACATCAACCATCTCTGTAGGTGGAAAACGSTGTCGGACAGGATTGCAGTCAGCCAGGGGAAGCCCTGGCTGGGACTACTGCAGTGTGGTTGTTTCAGAGGAGCAGCCAAAAGGTGTTGCAGGATCCTGGGTGCACAGGTGTGCTGGAGGACAGCTGCTCATTCCCCAGCATTTTGTATATCTCCAGCACGGGATGCGCTGATTCCTGGGCCTCAGCAAGGGAGATAAGAGTTGTGCTGTATTTCACATGATGCTGAGAGCTGATAGCAGCTGTGTGTTTTGAGTGCTGCTGTGTTTGTACAGCTGATAGCAACTGTGTGTTTTGCAGCACGGCGTGTGCAACTGGCAGCCATGGGTGTCTGGGAGCACCAGCCRGCATGGCTGGCTGTGGGATGGTAACTGTGATTCCCAGCTGGGAACCCCGCCATCCAGGGATATGTCATGTAGGTGGCTGTATATTCCCAGGTTTGGAAGACACAGCAGAGTCTTTCTCTACTCCTTATCTCGCCTTCTGCACCTGGCATCAGAGCCAGGGTGGTGTTTCCATCCTAGGCYGTGCTCCAGGGACAGAGGGTCACAGGAGGGTCTGTGTAAGCCCTGAAGACAGTGCATGAGGGGTTCACTGCACCTAGAGATTTGAATTTTAGAGATGCTCTRCAGTCTCCAACTCATTTAAGGTCGTGTGGGATGGATCCTGGTGTCTGGGCCAAGGAGAAGGGATGCTGGAAGGAGCTGGAAGGCAGTGTGAGGAGCAGATGAGGGGAAGCAGACAGCACAGGGCAGGGTTTGCACCAGTGGGCAGGTGTGGGGGTTGGGAGCATGGCAGACAGAAAGGCCACTGCCACTCCCCAACAAATGAGTCAGGGGCTTTTTAGCTGCACTGTGCTCAGGAGGTGTTCAGAGCCAGAAAAGGCAGGAGCTGGGTGCAGCGCAGGCAGCAGCTCAAGGAGATTGTGCAGTTCCTCTGCTTGGGCATGTGTTTGCCTGATCCCACCTGGGGAGGCGTCCTAGGCTGTGCCACTGCACAGAGGGCTGCAGCCCAGGCCTGCAGGAAACGAGGGGAGTGGGGAGACATCCACAGCCTCCAACCACCTCCTCTGCAGCTGTGACATCGCTGTGATTTTGCAATGGCTCCTCCATCTGCTAAGCACCTCRCTAATAGTAATCCCTGTCAATCTGCTCAGGGACCCGTGGGAATTGCTCAGCGTTAGAGCCCAAATCCTGCTGTTCCCTATTACTGTGTGTTCCTATTTGCTGGAGAGTCACAGCCCCCTGAGCACTGGGGCAGCTGAGAAGCCCAGTTGGACGCTGCTGGGGCCACCAGCCCCCAGAGAGAGGGTGACAAATAAATAAACAAGTGTCTGGCATTGTTAACACAATTAGCTSTGCAAGGAACTAATCAGGTGAGATGCTTTTAGTGGTAATTAATTTAACTGTCTRGATTTTAATTTAACGCTCTCTGTGAAGTTTCTCTTCCCAGCACTGCACCCCCAGCCCCTGCCTCCCCCACCCCACCCTAAATGTCCTGGCTCTGCTGGAAATGATTGATTCCCTGGAGGTGTGAGGATTCACGCAAAGAAGTAGATTTGGGAGCATCCCGGCAGGGAATGGAGATGGGCTTGGGCATGGAGGTGGAGATGGGTGACTTGTATGAGGTTTGCAGCATGGCCCTGTGGTAGCATTGCTGCTGCAGCTGAGTGCATTGGGAGCCCAGACCTGGGATTTGAGGGATCTTGGACTCATTTAGTTTCAATTGCATGGGAAATTAAATGAAAACAGGCCTGTGGCTGCATTTTTCTCTTTTGCTGGGGCAACAAGAAGGATGACTGCAGCGAGAGTGAGGGGCTGCGGCTGCACGCGGAGAAGTGCTGGGGATCTCATTAAATAAATGATGGTCCCTGGAATGTGCTCCCCAGGCAAGGCAGAGGTGCTCCTGAGCATACAACACCACAGGAAGGATGTGTAGAGGGAGCAGAGGAGGGCTGAGGACCAGGAAAGGGTGTCAATTAGCAAAGCAAGCTCTGTCATGGGGGTCAGCGAGCAMTGGGATAAAGGGAGACCTGCCAGGAGTCAAGCTGAGCGAGGCCTTGCAGAGGAAATGAAAAGGGGGGTTAGCCATATAAATAYGGAGCAAACGAGGAGAAAAGAGCAGAGTTGGTTCTGTAGACAGGTTTCAGGGGAGATTAAACATAAGCTCGGCAGAGCCCGATACCAAATGAACCCCACCGGGTCTGAGCAGCGATGCTGAGAGCCAGGGCAGCACAGGCTAAGGGAGAGGAGGGAGCATAAAACCTGGAGGTTACCYTCTGTTCTGGAGGCACCTTCAATGCACTGAGGGCTTGGGAAGCACCTCATCCCCATGTGAGGACACCTGTTCATTAGCAAGGCTCATTAGCTGCTGAGAGGCCAGTGGTGGTACCCAGTGCAGTGGGTCTCCTGTGCTGGGGTGAAGGAAAAGTCCTCGTCAGAGAGCCTGACCCCACAGCACAGAGGGGCCACACGGTGCACTTGGAAGAGGGAGCAATTAAAGACGTGGAGACAAATGGAAAATGGRAAAAAAATTACAAGGGGGGGMTTGCCAGGGATGTATCACAGCAGATTAACCTGATAGCTCTCTTTGATAAGGGAACCGGTTTTCTAAGCCCAGAAATGTGGTCAGTGTAATCTGTCTTGACTTCAGTGAAGTATTTGCTATGGTGCCACATGGGAAATTATGAGTTAAACCAGAGAAAATGTGGATTACTATGAGAATTGGAACACATCTTAGGAAATAGCTACAGGGGATCAGATTGTGCTGAAAGGGGGAGCTCCTGGAAGGGATGGGGAAACTTTGGCACCATGGTTGGACTGTGTTTGGGCCACTCTCTGCAGTGTTATCTGTAATGGCTCTGGCCCACAAGGACCAGGGGCTTTGGTTGGATATGCCAGTGGCTAAGCAGGGACAAGAGGATATCTGGTGTGGGGATTTCATGCTGAAGGGACCAGCATGCTACATTAATSGTGCAGGCACAAATGTGTGGAGGTGTTTTAACAATGTACTTCAGCAGGGGGGAGGAAAGGCACAGATAGCTCATCTGATCCCTGAGATGGGTTTGACACCCGAGTGCTCATCATGGGGGATGTGGCTGGGAGCCCAGCAGCTCCCTGCAGAGGCTGGGGGTAGCTGGGCTGTCTCACTCACTGCAGAAATGGGAGCACTGGTGCACATGTAGTGGGACAATGTGCATTCAGGGATGGCGAGGACGGATCCCCTGGCTTGTCTGTTGCTAGAGGTCCTAGGTCAGCCACCTACAAGGCATGCATCCTCCTCAGCACAAAYTGGCCTGGGGGAAGCTGGCACTTCTGCAGGGGAAACCTCTTCCAGGGCACTTTGAGCAGTGACTTGTTGGTCTGCCCCTTTCTTCAGTCAGCTGAGCATGAGGTGAAGCACAGGAGAACAACCAGGTGCCTATCTTCAGTGATCACCTGCCCTGACAGCAGGGCCTGACAGCAGCAGATACCCACCAGAAGCAGGAGGTGGGTCCAGGGTTTGTTACACACCAGGCATCCCTGTCCTGAGCCCAGGGCTGAGCACCAGGAGCAGGGCAGGAGGGAGCACAAGGCTCTGGGTAACAGGAGTGTGGTGTCGGGCTCCTGGCTGCCCCCACAAGCCACAGCTCTGCATTTGGAAACRCGCAGCCGGAGGGCCCGGGGGTGGATATAACAAAGACGTTGGGAAATAATGCACTCTTGAGGTTTGGCACACGGCGCTGTGCGTTACAGAATGTTATAAAAATACTGCTAATGGGCCAGAGAGGAGTGGAAACGCGCGTCGGAAAGGCTGCCAGAAGCCGGAGAGTGCACATGAGAGCGGGGAGGCCTTGTGTGCAGAGAAGGGAGGGCGGGAGGATCGCAGCAAGGGCAGGCACCCTCCTTCTGCTCYCATCCCTCCATCCCCTTCTAACCTGCTTTTCTCCATCCCGACCCAGCCCCTCCTCCCCTTTGCCCTTCTGTCCTGCTTTGGGGATGTCCAAGCCCTGGTGGACATGCATCTGACCCTCGTCATTCAGCCTGCTACCCAAAAAGGCTGCTGCCTGATGGGATGGAGTGCAAGCATGGGAGGGGAAATACAGCACAATCCCCTCCAGCAGCAGGGGCACGGATCGGGATGCAGGCAGTGGAGTTGTCTTCCATGTTGCAGTGGTGGCCTGGGGTCTTGTAGCCTGGTGCCAGCCCCAGCACTGTCCCATGGGCATTGCTGCCTCCCAGGCCATGGATGTGGGAAAGGGACTGGCAGAGCACAGGCAGTCCCAGGCTGSCCTGCTTCCTCCATGTCTGTCACTGCAGTGGCTGGCGAGAGAAAGAGGAAAAAACATGCGGTTTGACGGAAAATGACATGGAAAAAACAACCAAATTAACAGAAAAACAAACAAAGCAAAACCAGGGAGAGGGAGGGGGAAAGGGGCAAAGCAACAGGAACCACATGTGAGCGGGGAGGCCAGGAGAGCCTGAGTGTTCTCTGGACTGATTAGCAAGCAATCAAACATCGGCCACTAATAAATAATCAGGGTCTCCCTTTTCTCTGCCTTAGAAGTCTTTTTCCTCCCAGCTGGGCTCCAGCTGCAACCAGAGGGTTGTACTGCATGTTTGCATCTATTTTTTGTTGTTATTTTTAAAACATGTTTTTCTGTTTCACCTATCCAAAATAAGGAAGCAAAACAAGAAGGTAGTGACCTCTCCACGTAAGRCATGCGCCTCTGGCTCCACCAGGGCAGGCATGAGCATCCCATGATGGGCACTGGCTAAACAGYGGAGGAAGGCAGTCCCAGGGACTGGTGTGTCCCTGCCTGTTTCCATGGCTTGGTTGGGTGGAAGAAAACTGCAGGAGGGTACCGATGACATGCCAGCTTGGGAGAACAGAAGTTTGGTGGCGCCAGGCTGGTGCTTCTGCCTGGATGCTGCTGGAGAAGCACAGGCTCGGGGTCAGCGTGTGCAGATAGTTCCTTGCTCATGTCCAGCGATCTGTGATGCAGAGCTTTTTTTTTTTTATTATTATTATTTTTGAGAAAGCCCTTTTGATGGATTTTTTTTCCCTCTGAACTCTTCCAATCCTTTCCCGTGGTGATGTAAACTTAGGCTATTTCAGGAGCAACATGTTAAACATGACTGCAACCATTCCCTGGCACCAGGGCCAGCTGGCAGGCAACAGCACCCACCCCTTTGATTCAGCCCTCTCTCCCTCCCAGCTGCTCCTGCCCCTTAGGGATAGTCACACACAAGGACAAACCCGAGGCTGTGCCCAAGCAGTGCTTGAGGGCAGGACTACATCAACATGGACCAAACCTACAGCAAGGGTGGAGCTAATAAATTTAAATGACAGGTGATATTCCAGAATCAGGAGATGCACCCCAGAGCTGTTGGGTTCACTACTGTGGAAGGTTTTTTCCTCCCCATGTGCCTGCAGCACTGGGGGCTGGGTAGGTGCAGTGGTCCTGGGGTGATTCACAACCAAGCATGACCCCCCCGATTCATGAGAGCCACAGAAAGGGAGCGTCAACAAGCTTGCAGGTATGCTTTGTTCTTTGAAATTCAGCTTTTTTTCACAAGGCGTGCAGGCTCTCCTGTCGCTGCCTTCCGACATTGTGCTGTTTGTGCGTGGCTGGGAAAATTCAGTGGATGAACTGTGCTGCTGCCTGCAACCAGATTTTGGGTCTTGGCTCGGCTGAAAAGGCGTACTGGGTAACAGTCTGCAAATTACTATCCCGGCTCTTTAAGGAGAAAGCCAAGAAAAACCCACCCAAAAACCCCACCACGCTCCCAGATGCAATTAGTCCTAATCGAATTAGGAGCCGGACTAGAAAAACAAACACGTTTGCAGGCAGCAGGCAAGCTTTCCTCCTCGTGCAGTGGGCTGCAGGCTGCATGCCACAGCGGGAAGGGCTGAAGGGAGCCGTGCCCCGTGGCCCACGCGTGCACACACTCGTTCGCTCGCACCCGCGCCCCGCTGCTCCTCTCCTCCTTCCCYTCGCTGGGCTGGGCAGCCAGCCCAGCTGCAGCATAGCAGAGTGATGCTTCCTTGGCTCGCTCTGTAAAACATGATAATCTGGGGCAGCCGGTGTCAGAAACAATAAAAATATCCCCTCTCCCATCCTTACGGCTCCCCTCTTCCCGCGGGGGAGATAGGGACAGCAAGGAGCACGCAGTGGCGGGGCCAGCGGAGCCCCACGGGGCATTTACGAGGAGCCAACAGCAGCACCAGCAGCTCTGCCCTGGCCGTGCCAATGCTGTTTGTGGGAAGAGCATGCCCAGGAGGTGGCCAATGCATGCAGGGTCCCATTCCCATGTCCTGCCACCACTGGTACCTGAAGGGATGTGGCCGCACACTAGACCCGGTGAGCGATGAGCCCGTGCCGTGTTGGGTGCTGTGGAGAGCTCATGGTGGAGTCGTGGCAGGAGCATCATGTGGCACGAGGGCACTGAGAAGGGGAGAAGGTGGTCACTCCCTTGCCGTCTTCCTTCAGTAGCAGAGTTCCAGCAACGAGCCAGAGCCAGGGATGGAGTGTCTGTTAGGCTGCTTAATATGCAAGAACCCTCTCAGTGAATGTGGGATCCTGAGCTTTGGAACTCCATGTGAAATGAGCCCCTGTGCATCCTCTCCTGCAGCTGGACTGGGAATAAGATCATGGGATAGGGAGAGAGGGAGCCTGGCTCCAGCTGCTGGACTGGAGGAGTAAAGAAAAAAGGATTTGGGGGCTTGGCAGCTTCCTGGAAAACCCTCCTCATCCTTRCCAAACATCCCATGTCCTAGGTGGTTGGCAGCACAGCCTCCTTCTGCTCTCCTGAGATTTGTTTATGCTGCCCAACATGACAAAAACAGCTCTGTAATTAAAGAATCCCATGTCCAGTCTAAACAGCTTCCCACAACCCTTGCTCTGTAGTGCCAGGAATTAGGGATGCCCAGGGCTGGGAAGACAAACCCTCCTCCTTGGCTGGGGGATGGTGGCCATGGGTGAGGACCATGACTGCTCTGGGGACTGGGGGGGACACACTCTGGTTCTCTGTTTGCACTGGTCTCTGCTCCAGGAAGGATTTTATCTGAGCTGCTCCTAAGTGCCCCTTGTCAAAATATTTGGCGTGAGCTTCCTGCCGCCCACCAGCAATGTGTCCCCAGCTTCCAGGGTCCTGGGAGGGGAGGAACAGGCCGGGATGCAGCCACCTCCTGTCACTGCAGCTATGGGACAATGAGCAAAGGTGTTGATGCTCCACATGTGAATGTTGCTTTCCTTTTTCCACCAGAGCTCCAAAGGGCTGTGGYACTTAAATAAGATCAGTGTTTGCTTCCCAGAAGGTGCTGAAAGAAAATATCCCAAAATGTAACCAGCACAGGGTGTGACTCTTGCCTGTCACTGCCCACATGTGCCCATGTTTGCAGGTATCCAGGCAGTGTCACCAGGAATGGGAAGACCCCACAGTGAAGATCCTCAGTGTCCACATCCCTCCTGTCTGAAGGAGAGGAGATGGCAGGCAGCAGCAAATTCTCATCTTTCACCAGTATGCAAAGCTCTTCCATCTCTCTCTGAAACTTCTGGCAGTGGCCGGGAGCAGCAGTGGGGCCCAGCATGCAGTGAGGTGCCAGCCAAGGGCTCAGCAGGGTCAGGGCAAGGCCCAGGGTACATCAGTGGGAGAGACATTGTCATTAGCTGTGGTTTCCCGAGCYGCTGCGTCTGCTGTAAATAATTTAGCAGACTAAATGTGTGCTAACAGCAGGTCAGGACAGGGAGCAGAGGAGAAGGAGCAGAGCTTTGGGCCTGGACAGCAGGGAAGGGCACCAGGATAAAGTGAGAGTATTTTCCTCCTGCTAGCAGGACAGGGTGGTGTCTCCCCCCCGGAAAAGGAGTCAGAGGGTTCCCATGCCCGATGGATCCCTTTCCTCCCCAGTCCCTTCCTGAGCTGTCAGCATCAGTACCAGAGGCAACTGCAGGACAATTTCCAGTTGCTCTTGCTGCAAGCACTTTAATGCTGTTTAAACAATTACGCAGTTGATAAATTTTGACAAGAAGAGATAGAAATAGCCTGGGAGAGCCATGCAGTAGAAATGCTCTAAACAGATGTCCCTTTTCTCCCCCTCCTGTGCTCCCTGGGGGTCTTTATCATTTGCTGCCAACTGAACAAGGCAGCACTCGCATGAGTTAGGGTGGTGGGGAGGGGGARCAACATGCCTTATTAAAATGGTTTATGATACCACCCCTGGGGTGACAGCTGCTTGTTTTCTCTTCAGGATGGTGTTCTCTGCACTGGCAGGAGCCACACAGAGCCTGCTGAGCACGGGTAATGTCAGACTGTGTGCCCCTCTCTCCACCAGTTCACAGGTACCAGCCTGGGCAGCCTGGCTGCTGATGATGCTGGGGAGGGAGAGGAGTGTTTGCCTAAAGCAAGTGAGCAGTGACTGGCTGATGTGCCAAGCAGTGTGGGGAAACCTGGTCTCGCTCTGGGGACCTGCAGGGCAGAGCCCAGCAGGGTGTGCTCAGCACCTTGTGTCAGCAGGGACCAGCAGTGGCTCTCCAGCGCTGCAGTTTTCTCCAAGTGGCAGATGTGGAGGACAGAGGGATCACAAAACCGTGTCTGGACCAGAGTCAGGTTCACAGGGAAACTCAATGTCCTGTGTGGCTGAGTTTGGATTTGTAGGATGAGAATGTGGATCCTCTGGAGATTCCCCTCTGGAATACAGGAGATCACTCAAGGGGTCCATGCCAGGAAACCAAGAGGAGGTTTGGAGCTGTAGCTCAGACCTTGGTGCTGCATTTTTGCTCATGTTGGGCTGTCTTGTCGTGAGCATTCCCAACCCTGGATGTTTTTCCTCTCCACAGCTGAACAGTGTAAGTAGCGTTGTACTGGGCACAGCCCAGCTCTGCACATTCCATGAGGAGCAGCCTGGCTTGTCGCATGTCATGGATGCATCGTGTCCTCTTGGTCAGGGAAGAAAGAAGAGGGTTGCAAGCAGCTCTCTGCCTTTTGGCTGCTTTCTGGCTGCTGTGTGTGACTTGTGTTGGTCTGAGGCAGTCCCTGCTTCCAGCAGGCAGGAGCCAGGGGTCTGTAAAATACTTTGTTTGCATGGTGAATGAGCTAGAACTTGCCATCTTTTGATGTCTTTGCAGCTGATGGGGTGCCATTCGATTTTCTGGGGAAATAGTTGCTCAGCCCTCCAGTGCAGAGTTCATCCCTGCTCTCTCCGTATGGACTCAAGCTGCTTCCCCTTCCCTCTGTGCCTGACTTCCCTGAGCTGCCAGCCAGGTGTAGCTGCCCTTTGAAAAGGCTCTTTGGCCTCACCAGCCTCTTCCTCCTCTTTCTCTCGTGCCCTTACAGAAACTCAGGGAAATGGACTCCAGTGCTGCACTGGGGACACAGGGCAGACTGTGCCACCTCTCATTCTTCCCTGAGCTTGGTGGAAAACAGAGATGTCAGAGTCTAAATTAAAAGACAGAAGGGGAAATTAAGACACAGACTGGGGAGGAATTTTCTGAAGTCACAGAATTGAACTTAAAAACCTGTGTGATGATTCTGTGCCATCYTCACCCTCCAAGGCTTCCCAAATGGGGCCTGTTGGTTTGACACCCCCAATTACAGGACTCCCACCCACTGCAGCCCACCCCAGGGACCTCTGATCACRCAGGTCTGCATGTTTCTGCATCCCACCATGGAGTGGGACGGCTCACAGGCAGCCAGCCTGGACGTGTCAAGGGCCCTTTCTGCCACAGCCTTCATCATCCAGCCCTCCCTCCCATTCCTCCTCCCATTCCTGGCCAGCATGTGGGTTTGCTCCCGCTTCTTCTGCTCACRGAGTCATGAATTCTGGGGAGAGGGGAATTCCCCTATCTCCAGCTGACCTGAAGCATTGCACTTAAGTGGCCAGATCATGTCCAAAATCAGAAACCTCTGAGTTCCTGAAGTAAAGAGCATGGAGGGAGGAGCTGGTACTGGGGGCACCCCTGCTGTTCACATCGATGCAAAGCAGGTGTGATTATGCTGTTGGGTGGCCCTGTGCAAAAGCACCAGGCAGTTCCTTGCTGTGAGTGTCAGTGGTGACACAGAGCCCCTTTGCCAACMCCACTTGCTTTAGTGGAGCAGCATAACCACACCAACTATGCTCCCATCACCTCCAAAGGCTCAGCAGGGGAAGCACCACTCACTTTTTTAGCTGCCAAAGCAGTGTTCATGGATGTGATTTTTGCCATGGTGGTGTGAGGACTGCTGTGTCGGTCCACGGGGGTTTTGTCCAGAAGTGGAAGAGAGCAGTGGGCTTTTTCATGGGCATTAAAAATCTCACAAAGCTGCTGTGAGACACAGTCATTGCAGGCATCATTTTGCAGCATTTCCTTCCCCCACTTCCATGTCTCTCAGCAAAACTCAGGAGTGATTCCCAGTTGGAGTGAGCAGGGCAGTTGCCCAGGAACAGTGGCAGTATGAGGTGTGTGCTGCCACACACCTCCAGGGCTTAATTATGGCCAAAAAAAAGGCAAAACAGCAGAGAGCACAGAAGACAGCTCCTGCAGGAGAGTGCCAGGATGGAGGTGCCCCACACAGTGAGTTTGTGTTATGACAGGCTGGACAGAAAGGGGACTCTTGGATCCAAGACTGAGCCAGCTCTGCCAACTGCTGCATATATACAAACAAAGACAATATTAGATCCTTACTTAGTTCCCGTGATATTATCTAAGAAATGATTTGAGAAGGACCCTGGGAAAACAGGAGTARAGAAGGACGTTAAGGGAGCAGGGGAACTGCCAAAAGGAGAAAGACTTAAAATAGTCTGTTCAGTGACTTCAAGGGAAGCTGGAAAGATGCCTTGACTCCTTTTGGTAATTACCTCCAAGCAGAGAAGATACTGGGTACTAACCCAGCAAGCAAAGGCATAACTAGAGCCAATAACTGGAAGCTGAGCCACAACCACATTTGAATTAGAAATGAGGCTCATCTTTKTAATAGAAAAAATGATTAAGCATTGGAACAAACTGCCAAAAGCCGTGTCGCCTCCTCTGTTGCTTGTTATCTGCAAAGCAAGGCTGGCTGCCTTGCTGAAAGATGGTTCTGTCAAACACGAGTTATTGGGCTCAATAGAGGGGTAATGGAGGGATGTAATGGCCTGTGCAACCCAGGAGGTCAGGTGAGATGAACTAATTTTCTCCCATGGCCTTCAAGTCAGTGACTTAAGGRAGGTGCACATCCCTGTCTTGCAGATTTAGCTTTGCGGTTGCTGTTTCTTTCATCGGAGAGTGTGGCTCGGKTGTTTGGTGGTGCAGATCAGGGCTGCAAGGAAAAACCTGCAGAACAGGAGGATGTGGGGTGTTCAGAGGATGCTGCTTGTCCCCACTTAGGATGCTCCTCACCCTGCTCCATCCCAGCTCCCTGATGTCTTGGCTTTTTGTGTGCCCTGCTCCTGGCTGGGAGGAGACAAATGTTACCTCAGTGCTGGGGTGCCTGCAAGGCACCGAGAAAGGCAGGAAAAGGAAATGGGACCAAATGGGACAAGATAGCTTGGGTCTGAGAAAGGGAAGGAAGAAGAGAGATAGCATGGAGATACTCATGTAAGCATTAGCATGAAGGACAGAAAGCTCTCCCAGCCCTCCTTCGAGGGAGGAATTGACAGAGAGCTTTTGATGAGGAGCCGAATGGAGATAATGTGCCATCAAACAGCACGAACTCTGCCTCCAGCGTGCAGACAGGAGCTTGGCATAGTGCACCCAGAAGCACTTACCTTCCTTAATGGCCAGGCAGAGCCTCCCAGGCCACCCCATTAGGAGCTGCCTCTGCAGGCGAGCTGGCACAAAGTGCTTGGCCAGCCCAGGAGCAGTAGTGCCACAAAGCCAGTGGTGCTCCAGCCCCAACAATCCCAGCCCCTCCAACTGGGTGTAAGACAGACCCTGGGAGTACAGTGGGGCAGCACACAAGTTTGGGGTCAGACCTGGTTAGTTTTTCTCCTTTTGATGTTGTCTGACTCCTCCGGGAGCAGGAAAAGCCTTGCGTCAGTCACAGGGGGCTGTGCACCCTGCACGTCACAGTGCTGGCATTGCTCACAGGGCCACTACCCGCTGCCAGAGGAGCTGGTGGCCCAGGGTAGCAAAAGGGCCATGGTGCTTTTGCAGCTGGAGTTTCAGGRTGGTGTTGTCTGTGGGCAAAGCAGCACGCTCTCCCCCAGGCTCTCCACCAGCACCCTGCAAGCAGCAGGCACAGCTGAGCTCATCCTGGGAGGGCAGCCCAGCAGAGACACAAGAGGAGGGGGTGCAGCCCCAGCACAGGGCTCCTGCTGAGCAGCTTTTCTCCACAAAGGAGCTAACAAGCCAGCAGCTGCTGGCAAACACAATCCAGGGCAAGTATCAGCAGGAGGAGCTGGCTCCTGCTAGGAGGRGGCCACGTCGTGTTCACCTCGCACCCTGACAGTGCTCCCTGCTTTGCATAAAAGAGGTGCTTTGATTGCTGACATCTGTAGACAATCAGATAAGAATTAGAGTTATTCCTCTAGGCATAAATGGTATTTCTAATCTCATAATCCCTTAATATTGTTCTCACCAGGATGTGGCTGGTGCTAATCCCAGAGAGTTTGTTCTAGGGCAAATTTCAGGCAAGCCAGGGAGGTGCAGGAGGAGGGGTTGCCCACCTTCTCTCACTTCAGTCCCAGAATATCCCTTCTGGGTGCAAAGCAGGCAGGGACAGCAGGTGCCTCTTCCCAGCTGGAGGATGCTCACACGAGGAGAGAGGCATTTCAGAGCCCTTTCACCACTGCTGCAAAGAGCCCCTGCAGGTGTTTCTGCCCCTATCACTGCTCAGGGTCTGTCTCTTGGCTGATCAGGTYTGTAGCACCAGCAGTAGGCTCCAGCCTGGTTTAGCCACTTGGCTGCTTTCCAAAAGCAAATRCTGACCCCTGAGGAGCATGTGGGATTTCTGTTCTGAAGAGGTGCAGTGAGGGAAATACCCTACTCCTGCAGTGCTGCCAAGTCCAAGGTTCCCAGCCAGGTGAGGGTGACAAGTGTTTTGTAAGGACCCTGGGCTGCCTTTGCCCCTAATTTTGCACCCTTTTTGGGATAGTGTAGGGAGAACCRCTTAGGTTACTCCTTACGCCCTGTCCTGACATTGGTGTGCTGGATACAGATGTGCCCCTCTTCAGCAACACACAGTGGCCTTCCATCCYGGCCACCTTGCAGGCACAGTAAAGGTGGAAAGTGAGCTGAAAACCTCTCACTATCTAGTATCAGAACAGCCAGGGATTCCCATTTCTCTTGTCCCTGCTCTGTCCCTTGTTCCTTTCTGCAGCCCAGCCCAGCTGTGTGTGTACTGCACCACTCCAGGGGCTTGCACACCTCTCCCAGCAGGAGCTGGGATGAAGTTCAGCCTGGGTGATATTGAGCTCTCGTGCTGCCTGCAGCCATGAGCATCCCACCACGGCACAGAGCTGGAAATCATGCTCTGGGCAACAATCCATCCCAACAGATGGTAAGGGGCCAAGGTAGCATTGTCTCAAGGAAGCAGCTAACAGTTCAGAGGGCCTGGTGTGTGCAGACACAGGTYGGTGCCTTTCCTGTCTCCTGTGTTCCTTCACTTTTACAGCAGCTGTTGCTTCTCCTGCCACTTCAAGTTTTTCCCTGCTTTTATTCTGCAGACAGGTTGTAGAGGCAACAGAAATGCTTCAGCCATATTCTGGGCGTCTCCTTCATCCTGGCAAGGTGAGGGTGTTGGAGATGGCTTGGCAGCAGTAAATACCCAGCAAGTCTTTGTCTACTTGTGAAGTTTGGAGAGCCTTGTGCTGGTACAACATGCCCATGGCATGGGCATRCAGCAGAACAGGGATGTGTGAGGAGGCTCTTTCCCTAGGGAAGCATCCCCATCACTGTGCCCTCCACACTCCTCTCACACGATCCTATCCACCAGCAGCCTTCCCATCTGCCTTGCTGAGACCTGTCCATCCCTGCCTTGCAGCTCTGAGCAATTTGTTACTACAGCTACATTTTTCCATGCAGGGAGAGCTCAGATTTCTGCATGGRTGAGGTCTCCCTCTTGTTCTTCAAGGCTGGAAGGGAAGGACAGGGCTTAGCCTGGAGGCCAGGCACTGAGGACTGTGCCATGTGAATACTGTGATGCAGGRCTCAGGACAGTGTGGTGTGATGGTGCAACTTTTCCAGGAGCTCCTTAGTGTCTTGCAAACACTCCCTGGGAAAAAGTCCCTGGGAAGAGAGGGTTGAATGGTGAARGTTTGTAGTGAGCCAGCCCAACACTGCAGCGTATATCCCTCCTGCTCTCTGAAGGGTGGCAGCTGGAGAAGGAGTTTGCAGGAGCCCTCATTGCAGTGGGAGATGCTAATCTTCAGATTCCTAAGCAGTTTTCCCAGAAAGAAGAAATTAATGGGATTTGCAAATCACTRGCAACTTTGGAAAAATGCCCTGGAAGTCAGACCAGATGAAGATTTTTGTTGTATATTGTTATAGAGTTAAGCACTCTGTGTTCAAGATTTTGCTCATTTTATTTTAGTTTGATGAGGTTTTTAATTAAATCAGAGGGAGCTCCAAAAGGAAAAGCCTTGAAAATCCAACCTTTCATTTCAAATCACCAGAAGCCAAAAAAACCTGCTGTTGTCCTTTTTCTGTTGTGAACAAACAGGCTGCAGAGCAGCCACAGATGTCTGAAAGCCTTTGGCATAGCCAGATCTGTGGTGGTGCCCTGGGCAAGGTGCTGGTAGGACAGTCTGCTTTGTACCCATTTGGGTGGTCCTGGTGCAAACTGGTCCTGCTGGGTCCATGGCCATGGGTGGGTGAGCAAATGCTGCTCTGAGCTACCTAGGACTGGTGTGGGTGCAGAGCAAAGGCTTACCAAACCCTGAGACACGAGGGTGGGAAGGACACAGTTAAATGCRCCCGTTGACACTGGAACTGTGAACCTCTGCCCCCTTCCATGCTTCCCGTCCCTGGGTGCCTCTCTCTGTGAAGGACTACCATCACTCAGCCCAGAATTTGGCTTTGCCCTGTGTCAAATCTTGGACGTAGAGTCCTTGAGATCAAGCAGACATCCTAACTTTGCCTGATTAGGGCATTCTCATCTGCAGAGGGAGGGCAGTGGCAGCATTCCCTGGACTCTGATGACCTCCAGAAGTGGATTGTGCCTGTGTTATCTCCCTTCTATGAACAGCCTCGTCCCTATCTCTTAAAACTTATTTAAACCAGCTCTTTTTCTCCTTGGGGCTGGGATATCATTGCTGTTCACAGCCGAAGGCCCTCATGCCTCCATGGAAATCATCCAGGGCTGCACCAGGAAAAGCAGATAATTAAATTCAGGCCCTTGCTTTTCCCCCATCAAGCAGATGCAGCATGATGGCAGTCCTACAGAGATTTTATTTGGGGCAGGGGGCAGAAATTTCAGTCTTGAGCCTCCCCACAGCAGCTGCTGCTATGTGTCCTCTGAGCCAGGGACCTGCTCCCCCTATCCGGCCATGCCTCGCTGGCTTATCATTTTCAATCCTATCAGAAACAAAACTGCTGCTGCTTAATGCTTCATTACAGGCTGTTATGTGTCTCCTGCACTGCCCAGGAGAGCAGCAAGGAGGGCTCTGACTCTATTTAATAACTGTTTCATGGTCCCTAATTGACAGATAAAAACCTACTAACTCAGTTTCATCAAACATAAACCATGGGCAGGAGCAGCAGTGCCCTTCTGGAGCCAGGGTGGCAGCATGGATTTTGATCCATTATTTTGACATGGGAAATCCATAATATGCCAATCTGCCATCACAATGACGGGTTTATGCCTCGCTTTCCCCCCCTGTTGGTTTTGGCTTTTGTAGCCTGGGGGAAGCTGTTGGGGAGGGATTTGGGAAAGGGTGGCTGGGGCAGACGGAGGAAGTGAGATGGTGGCTGGTGCTTTATTCTGAGGGGCTGCAGCACCCCTGGTGCTTGGCAGCAAGGATTGGCTTTGCAGCATGTGCCCACCATGGGGTCCCTGTCTGCTGACCTCRGGACTGTGCCTGACCCTGGCAGGTCCCCAGCCCCAGGACTGTCACGCTGTGATTGTTGGGCTGAGCCACACTGGCACCCGGGGAAGAGTCACCAAGATTTGCAGCTGTGGTAGAGAAGGACCTATATGTGCTCAGATAAAACAGGTAAAGATTTAATTTTGTAATTTGGAGATGCTGGTAAATCAGGGTGTTTTTTGTGCCCTGTGTGGTTAGCAGGATTGTATCATTCCCTGGGGCATTCCCCTCCCTCTTTTTGCTGGTGTAGGTGACCAAGTAACCCAGACTTTTTCCATGCTCTGCGCTCAGAAACTCCAGACAGAGAACCCCCTATTCTCTCCAGGAATATTAATGATAAATGTTGTGATTCAAAAGCCACATGCTGGACCTGAAACCTGCTATTCAAACAATTTGGGATTTGCCTTATCAGATCCCACATGGGGCTGGCACTCAAAAAGAAGTCTTTGGAAATGAGATTTTTCAGGGCTTTCTCCTCCCATCACAATGACTGGAAACTTAAATACCAGCTGGGAGTCCTATAGGTATTTGTGACTGCTGCTGGGGCTGAATTGCACCCGGGGTGGGAGCAGCCTCACTCCCAGGAGGTGTGGGCAGGGAGGTGGAGCTGCAGGGAAGTGTTGAGGGCTTGTAGCTCTGTGCAGAGCGAAGCAAAGCTGACGGCCACTGAAGGCATGCTGAGAGGATGAGAGGTTATTAGTAGTGAGCGCTTGAGGGATAACACGGGAGGTATTGATTTAAATAAAAATCACCATAACAGCAGCTCTAACAGTACCCTGTGGGTCACTTGGAGGAGAATCAGGGAGCAGAGCTCCTGTGCTGCCACACTCAGAGTGTTTCCTAGCTGGAAATTTCATGCTGGAGAGAGCCAGGACTGCTGCCCATGCTCTGAGCAGGGACAGAGGCAGGGACAGGCACAGGGAAGCAGGCACTGTGCCAGGCGCGCAGCACACACAGTGGGGATGCCTGCAGAACATCACTGCAGTGAGGGGAGAGGCTGGACCCACCGTGACCCACGGGGGCGCGCCGCGCTGTTTGCAGCCCTGCTGGGAGCCGCGGTGCCAGGACACGGCTCTCCATGATCTCAGCCAGTGCACAGCCCCCGTGGAGGTCAGATTCCCGTGGCGTGAGTCAGCTGCATTCCTCCCCAGGGTCAGCCAACTGCGCTGGGCTTCAGCGGCCTCAGCTGCCTCCTGCCCCGACGCTTGCAGTGATTAACGGCGCTGGGGATGCTCGCTCTGGGTGGACAGCACAAAGGGTCTCAGGTCAGCTGGGGACAGCTTCAGCAGCTCCTCCATGGGAGAGGAGAGGAGCAGAGCAGTTTCTTGGCCACCCTTCATACCAGGAGTGCTTTTATCAATGGGGCGTGAAGGGGTGATAAAATGCTACCAACCGTCTCCATAGACAGCTAATCCATCGGTATGGATTTGTTGTTAGGGAATCCTGCGGCCCGTGCAGCTCCTTGTAGCTGGCTGCAACTCTCCTGCCATGGGTACAGCCACCTGCAACACCAGCTGTCCCCAGCACGGCATGGAGCCGTGTCATGATGTGCTGTCAGCAAACAGAGATGTGATGCGAGRTAACAGCCAAGCTGTCAAGACAGGGAAGGTCCCAGCACGTAACAGAAGGGTTTCTCCACTCCGGGGAGTTTTGTATGTAGAGTTTTTTTGTGTGGTTCCATCTGATCAGCGTGCTTCCRTGAGAATTGAAAGTTTTGCAGGGGAAACCTCCCATGCCCTTCAGCTTTGCCATCGAATGCAGGCAGACCCATCTGCTGGACCTGCTGCACTGACAGCACAAGGTGGATCTGCATTACCAGATCTCTTGTCACTTCCTGCTCAAGGGAATTAAAACCACTTGGAGCAGCCCCCTTCCTCTGGGAGGAGTCAGCTTCCTTCAGGCAGCTCACAGCCTGGTTCTGGCATTGAGCAGCGTGTGTAAGGGTCAGTCCAGCACATTCATGCATTACAGTCACTGAATGGAGACACCCACCCAGCCTGGAGCCAGCCCTGATCCTGCCCACTGCGCTGTCCTGGCAGCATCACACACCTGATCAAGATCAGCTTCTCTSTGAGGACAAGGCAAAATGAGCAAACTCACCTGCACTGGAATGGCTGCTGGGAGGGTCAGGTGCCAGGAGCGGTGTCTGGGAGCTCCCCAYTGCTTTCTGTGGTACCCCAGTCTTTGCTTTGCACTCAGACTCTGCACTGAGACAGTCACTCAGGTGTAATGTCCCTGTAGATTACATGTGTGGGGCTTTTTTCCAAATAAACACAACCTTCCTGTAGATGTGAAGATACCAGTGCAGTGCTGCAGCCCTTCCAGCAGCACCCCTACACCCACAACCCCTCAAGGAGCTTATTTCTACATGGAAAACCCCACGTGGGGCAAAACACATGGAGCACAATCAAAATCCAGCTGTGTGGGGCTGCACAAGCCTTACTGTCAGTGAGTCCAGTGGTAGTATGAGCAYAATGTCAGCATCTGCAACAGGGGTAAGGATATTTCCAGCACTCTTGGAGGCCAGCTTACAATGCTGGGATTCTCTCCAGCTAAACCACTTGGGTTCAGATTTTCACTAACCCACCTCATTTCCTCATTTTTCTTAATCTCTCAGCAAAAAAGTTAAACCACAGGCTGCTTTGACCAGCTCCTTGCCTGGAATTAAATGACAAACTCCTGGCCACTGGTGGTCCTGGTCTGGCTTGTCCTAGGAAGATGGCAGAAGAGAGTAAAAGAGGGGTGATAGAGAGTAAAATTGCAACCAGAGAGCTTTGGCCAAGCAAGCAGCTTTGTCCTCAAGCATTACGAGATGATTGACCCCAATATCTTTGTGCCATGGGAAAAGGAAGATGTGTGCACCCCCTGCAGCATCCCTTTGATGTGGGATGTGAGGAAGACCTGGGGGCCCAAGGCTGCTGCCAGCCCTGCTCTGTGGCTCCTGCAGGGCAGGATATTGCCCTGAATAGATCCCTCTTTGAAGGGCAGCAAAACTGTGAGGAAAGCATTCAGCCCTGATATGAAGACTTCCAATGGCAGGGAATCCCCTTGAGCCTTTGGCAAGCTCTTCCAGGTGTCAAAAACATTTACAATGTTTTATGCATTTTTATCAGGCACTAATCTCTTCTCTGTGGTGCCCAGTGACAGGGCCTGAGGGAATGGCCTCAAGTTGTGTCRGGAGAGATTTAGGTTGGATAATAGGAAAAGGTTCTTYGCCCAGAGGGTGGCTGGGCTCTGGAACAGCTCCCCAGGGAAGTGGGGAGCAAGCACCAAGCCTGACAGAGCTCAGAAGYGTTTGAGCAATGCTCTCAGGCACATGGTGGGATTCTTGGGGCTATCCTGTGCAGAGCTAAGAGCAGGATTTGGTGATCCCTGTGGATCCCTTCCAACTCAGCATATTCCATGATTCTGTGAAAACACTGCAGACCGGTGTCTCCATATAAAGGAAATATTTGATTTGCTGTCCCCAAGTGTCTGTCTGTCCCCACCAGGCACAGAAGGAGTCAAGACAGGCTGCTTGGCCCAACCAGTTCCTTTCCAGGTGGTTAAAGATAGATAAAAGCAACTGAGAGCACCAGCCCAGCCCTTCAGAGAGGGGACTGTCCAGCTCTCCGTGGCATCCCTGTGAAGTTTCTCACCAGGCTTGGCTCCCATCAGGCTGGCATCTCTTCTGACTCAGGGCTTGGGGAGGAGAAGATCTGCCCAGGACATCTTCACTCTATGATTCAATTCTTCTAAGTTCTGCCTTGAGAGACRTCCCACATCTTGAAAGGCTTTTGGCCATGTCAGGGCCAGCATCCCCATCTTGTAAACCCTCAGCTCAGGCAGAGCTCAGGTGGTTTTCCTTACTGAGATCTATTGGCAGCTTTACTTTTAATAGCATGTACGTGATGTGGAGTGGGATAGACCACTCCAGCTCTGGCTGGCACATTATAAATCTCAGAAAGGAAAAAAAATGCAAAGGGCCAGGAGACCTGGGGGGGGAAGGGGAGGGCATGAAGGAAAAGCAGAAGAAAGAGGCTGTTTTCCCAGAACCCAAAAGCAGACGGGGTGGGGAGCGGGAAAGGCAGGGTCGTACGGCTCGCTGGGGCAGAGTGTGCAGTTGTTTATACTGGAAATGAGTTTCTGTTTATTGCAAGCTATGGTGGGGAGACCACAAAGTGAACGTAAAACAAAATGGGAAGGGTGTGGGAAAAGTCAGGGGAGGGGGAGCGGGTGCCTTTGACAAACTCCAGAAGTCACGTCCAGTAATAAATCAAGCCGGGATCTGTCCCGGGACACAGGACCCAGAACATCTGCTTGGGCTGCAGGGAAGCCAGGCAGGCAAGGAAGGATCTCCCAGCCTTGCCTGGGGCCAGGCAAGAGACAGAGCTTGGGCAGCTCAGCCACCCATGGGTGCTGAGCTCAGCAGTGCTCAAATGCCTGCAGAGGTGACTGAGCACCTGGGGTTCAGCAGGGAACTGCACTCGGGGCTGAGGGCTTTCACAGGCATCCTCTGTCAGCCTCTCCCTCCTCAGTAGCCTTCCCTTGACTGCTCTGTGCTTCCATTTCCCTGTAAGGTGACTGTAAGGCAGCACAGGATGCTTTTCTCCCAYCTGCCACTTTTCCCAAGCCTTGCAGCAATTGCCACGTGGGCAGGCAACTCCTGCATCATTTCAGAGCCTAGGCATGGTGTGGTGTCACCAGGAAGGGAGGCCCACTGCCCAGTTCTGGGGCAGCAGGAATTAGTATGTTAACGGGGCTGGTGGTGAAATGAGAGACAAATCCCACAATAACTCCACTGGGACCAGCAACGCATCCACTCTGTGTACAGACTTTGAAGGTATTAAGTGCTAAGGATTTTGGTTTGACATCTGAATCCAGCTGCATTGTTGTGAGAAGCCCTTGCAGGTTATTGCTCCAGACCAAACTTCCATAAATAATCTATTGCCTTGGGTGTAGTGCTTCGGAAGGGGCGGTGAATGTTTGTTTTGCTGATTTAAGCATTCCTGTCCTCTTCTTCCTTTTCCCCTTTCCTGGAAAATGGATCCTATTAAACAYTGCAGATGACACAACTCATGCCAATACATTTGCAACCCATTTTGGCTCACAGCGACAGTTGCCTTCGAGCTACAAACTTCCTCAAGTGTCCAAGTAAAGCATCAGCATGGGGGTGGAACAAAGGCAGTGCATCTGCCCGGTGGKTCCTGGCCCAGTTCTTGCCTTTCCMTCCCATACTAGTGCAGAAAGCAGGATAGAAAGCCACCGAGATGCATGTGTGAGTTAGGACCTCAAAAGTCATTTGAGTTTCACTGTGCTGGGCCATGGTTTGAGCTGCTTTGCCATAAGGCTGTGGATGCTGCTGTGGGATCTGCTCTCCCAGGATCTGCTCTCTCAGGAACACCTCTGAACAACCTTCTGGGCATGGGGCAGGTACCAGTGCTATGYCTCCAGCATCTCCCTCTGGCAGGCAAACCCCAAGTCTTCCCATACGGGATCCTGGCCAGGTTCAACCTCATGTCACCAATGGAAAGGGCCAAAACTTTGGCAGCACCRCAGCATTTCCCCACTTACTCCAGACGTGTTGCCTTCCTTCCCATGCTGCTGGTGACTTACACACCATGAGACAGACCTAACTGCATTGGCATTAACCCAGTCAGAGGTGTTTTTTCTGCTCCAGTAGAGGATGGCAAACTACTGGATAAACCCAGACTGCTCTGCCCTGTCTGGTTTTTGCCAGCACACCCTTGCAGCCCACATCTGCAGCCAAGCCCTGGCTGTCAGACCTGTCCCAGAAGGATTGTGAGCCATTTGTGTGCACCAAGAGAAGAGTCCCTGTTGCAGGAGGTGTTTGCAGTGTGCTTCTGATTCATGATAGGGAAGTGGGGCTCATGTGAGCCCAGACACCACAGCATCCTTATGCTGCTGGCAAGGTCCAGACCACGGGGCTTGCTCTTCACCTGTAATTTTCTGTGAAACGCTTCAGAGAGCACAGCAAAATCCTTCAGTGACTCTAATAACATTTCTCTCCAAAGCTCTAGGGTATTTCCCCCCCCATCCCTGTGAAGTCATGCTTCAGGTCTGCTGAAATCCTAGCAAATACCTCCTAAAATCCCCTGGAGCCCCTGCGACAGTTTATTGAGAGTCCAGGACTGTTTGACCTTGGAGGGGGTGAGAAAGGGAGGGGAAGAAAGAGCAGCTCTAGGCTTCCCTGCCAAACTACTTGATCCATTTGCTGAGCCCCTTGCAGAGACCACAACACAGCCAGAAATCTCTCCCAGACCATCAGTGGGGTATCAGGGCACGGTGCCCTCCTCTCTCCTCTGCCCAGGTCTCTCAAGCATCTCCCACTGTTCTGGGCAGTGCTGCTGCATGAACAGTGTGGTGTGTTCCCTAAAAAAGCAGCAGCGCCCCAACCACSTGTGCATGGTGCCCATCCCAGCATCCTGGCCCCTTCATCCTGCCCAAAARCTGTTTGTGATCCTCTGGGTCACAGCTCCTTCCCTGCTGTGGTGCTTGGAGTGTGCAGGAAGGTTGCCCACCCTGCGGGAGCTCTGTGCTGGGGGTCCCCACCATTCCTGAGGAAATAATTGAAACACTGACAGTAATATTTTTACATGACAACAAGTGCTTTAAGTGCTTTTTATTTCTTCTTTGTTGTAAGCAAATCAGAGGATGCGTGGCAGGCTGCTGTCCTCCATGAGGCRGGAGAGGCTGTGCTGAGCATCCAGATTATCGCAGTCGGGGCAGGCTTGGCAGGGATGCTGCTACTGACACTGATCCAGTGCTGATGCTCCCAGGGAAGGTGTGTTTGCTTCTGGGGTTTCATTGTTAAAAGACTATCGATAAATTACAGGGAGTCCGGAGGAAAATTGATCAAATAATTAAAAGATGTCCTATGACCTGAAGGGGAGATTAGGGGAATTTAGTGAGGTGCTTGCTGCGGAGTGGAGCTGGGGATGGTAGGGAGGGAGCAAAATGAAAACAACCTTGCAAAGGTGGTGATTAGAGCAGGTGGAAACAGTCTCCGTGAGTRAGTGAATTGGTTTGTGCCTCACGTTTTGTTTTGCAAATGCTGGGCTCTCACACACGGTGGGAAGGGGCTCCCCAAGCTGGAGCTGCCCCGCAGCACATGGTACAAACATCCCCTGGGGTCTGCCCGCTGCTGCTGGCRGGGATTTAAGCCTCGAGCCAGGATTTGAGGAAGATGAGCATCATGTTCATACAGCAAAGGGCCTTTTTTTAGCTCAATTTCTTTACAGATGGGCTGGATAATGGGACCTCCCTTGAAGCCAGCTGAGTTAAGGACACGGCTATTACTTCCAAATGCAGTGAWGTTCGGAGCTGTGTGACTTACATCATCCCAAGGACCTCATTGCCTTAAGAAAAGAATGAGGCCAGGGTCTGATTCAGGCCTGAGGATAAGAAAACAGACATTAGTAAAGAGAGCAGTGGTATTGAGCAGTGCTGTTAGCTGAGCTGGTATTGCAGCCCAACGCTGCCTCCAGAAACGCCACACACTTTTGTTTTTCTTCTGCTTGAAGGACACATTTTGGGTGAGCTACAGAGACTGATGCTCTTCCTGCCTCCACCCCAAGGTACCAACAGCACAGGGGAAATTTCAGCTCAAACTGGGAACACTCCTACTGTTAGTGACATGTCTGGTATTTTCTCAAAGACAGAGAGTGAGCAGATAAGAACTGATGTGGAGACCTCATTTCTTATGATAAATTAAGCATCTTCCCAAATGCCTGTCATTATTGGGCTRTCATCATCCCTGAGCAGCCAGAAGAGAGCCACAAACCAGAGCCACCCCCTGTGGTGTCCATCTCAGCTCCAGTGCTGTGATTTTTCCAGAGTTTATCATGCAGAAGCACAGGTGGGATGAGTCAGGTGGCTTCTCTGGGTGTACCAAAGGAGGCTGACTGCTGCTGGGAGGACTCTCACATAGCTGGGATGAGAACAGCATGGGAAGAAGCTCCTTTTGGTCCTGGGTCAGTTTTCTACGCCCACCTCCAGCGTCTCCTTTGGCTCCAGCCCAGCTGTTTTTGCAAGGAGCCTGCAGGTGGTTTCTCAGCAGGACTGCAACAATGACCTGAAGCTGGGCAAAGCCACCAGCATTATAGGGGACAGGGCTCTCCCACACTCACAGCACGGTCCTTGCAGCTGAGGGACAGGCACAGGCTGCAGATCAGCCCCAGGAGCAGAGCAGCATCTCACCAGATCATGTGGACTCACCAAGGATGTGAGTCACTGACCAGGGGATGCTGAGTCTGCGTGAGCAAACCCAAGTGCCATCAGGATAAGCAAATGGCTCCTCTGCCTGGGCACACATTTGGTGCACTGTGTGATACAGATGCCACATTTAAGCCCCCTGACCTGACTGAATCCAAAGCAGAGCAGTCAGTACAGGCTCAAGGGCACCATGGGGTCTGTCCTGTGAGGGGATGGAAGAACAGACTGACATATTCCTAGCAGAACATGTGGGTGAAAGGAGAGGGTGGTTTTCAATAAGTGCTGATGGAAAGAAACTTTACATGCAAAAGCCAGTGCTAGTGTGAGGAGAAAGGGGGTAGRGGGTATGTCTGCTTACTAACCACTCCCATCAGCTCCTCCTGCCCAGACAGGAGAAACCCAAAAATGTTCTCCTTTGCTGCCAAGAGAGTCAGAAACCTCTTACTTCTTCCTCTCCACTTCCCATGGGTGAGGCYTCTCTGCCAGCAGGTACTTCCCTCACTGGGGAAGAGGAGAGCAGGGAAGGGGACATTTCCAGTCTGCATGTCAAGAGAGATGAAGAGAGAGGAGGCATTTTTGGAGAGCTGCTGCCTGTTAAAGGCAGCCCACACTCCCCCGTGGGGAGATAGCTGGTAATATTCGTGGCTAGCTTGTTGCTCAGTGAATGACAAAGTGCTTATAGCTTCCCTCCAGAGGCTCCTCCTGGATAAATATACAACTTCCAGGAGTTCTGGTGGGACAGCTTCGCCAAGGATACATGGCTGTTGATGGTCCCAGTTGTGTCTGATCACACCTGGTATTTTCCCTGTCTTCTCCATCTGGAGAGAGGATGGATTGCTTTCTTGCAGCTGTTAAATAAGGTGGTGGAGGGGGCAGGGGCATTGCATGGTGTAGGCTGTGCAGTGATTTGTGCCTGGAGCTGGGGAAAGAGGGAGAAGGGAGTGCTGAGTCCTCTGCTGCATGCAGGGCAGGCATGGAGGCAGGGGATCCTCGGGGTCCTCAATACCTGAAGAAGGCTTGGGATCACCCTGTATTCCCCCTGCATGACCAAAAAAGGCACAGCTCTCCCTCTCAGCACACAGGGATGTTTCCTCTCTATAGCTTTTCCAGCTGAGCTCCCAAAGGAGATTGTCAGGAGTCTGCAGGCTGCTCTGGTCAAACCTTTTATCACAGAGAGCCAAGGAAGGCATCTGCTTCTTCCTGGAGACCAGGGCTGTGATGTGCTCCCATGTGCACCCACCACCACCTCCTTGGGGTGTGCAGCAGCCACTGGGGAACCCATGAGTTACAAGGAAGCTTCTTGTGCCTGCATTGCCTGGGCACAGTGCATCCAGACCCATGTCAAGGAGAATAGTCTCCTGGAAGGAGAAATTAATTTGGCAGGGACTGGAAAATCCCATGTTATTCATGCCCTTCRTCTTTCCCAGCCATTTTAGAAGAGACAGGTCCAGCATTTGGGTGGGTGGGAGCTGCAGGGGCACGAAGCTCTCCTCTCCAATTCCCAGCTGTGGAAAGCCCYGAGAATGTGCAGAAACTGAGAGCACATCAGCCCCCTGCTCTCCCTTCCCCRCTGCCTGGGCATGGCAGACTGGCATCCTGGAATGCTCCAGCCCTGAGCTGTAGGCAGGGATATGCTCTCCATCTCCGGAGCCTCCCAAGGCCCCGTTTGCCGACACTTTTCCCTCGTTTGCTGCACACTCCCTCACCCCAGCCCGCTCTCCAGGTCTCCAGGAGCTGGACGGGGGCCCGGCACAGTCAATCCCAGAGCAGCCGGTAACGAGGTTCGGTCATTACTGCCCGGGGCTATGTGCGAACCAGTGACCTGGCTCTGAAATGGTTTATGTTACATGCAAATCCCCTCGCAGAGGTGTTGGGGGAGGAAAAGCCGGCCTCGCCGTGAACTCCCCGGGCTGATGAGCAAACCCCAGCGCAGCAGCGAACTTCCCGTGCCCGGCGCGGCGCTGCGCTGCCGCATCCCGCCGCGCCCCGGGTACCCATCCCCGGGGTACCACACCGAGCACCGCGGCCCCGGCCCCGCTCCAGGGCTGGCGGTGCTACTGTTATACACAAAACAATAATCAGCTGCCGTAACGAGGATGCAGAGTAGCTGAGCTGGCTTCCCTGCTGTTGTGCCGGCTCCAAGTGGAAACAGCTGCAYTTGGTTTGGTTAAATGTTTTATTTACTCACAATTATCCCAGATAACAGGTTTGCGTTCGTTTGTTCAATATTTAATATTGTTTCAGAGCAAAGCTGCTCTTCGGTTTCTGGTGGAGGACTGGGGTGGGTCAGTTTCCTGMTGTGGTGTGGTCCCAAGTGAGGGGTGGAGTGCCCAGCGTCCCTGCCATGCATCACTCCCTAAGGCACCCGGCCTAGAATGCTGCCCCGTGGGAGTAAAGTCACCTCCAGGAGCACAGCTGGGTTTGGAGTGCTGGTGTGCTCAGCAGGATGGGCATTTCCCTGGAACAGCAATGCTGCCAAGCACCAGTGCTGCAGAGGGAGTGGGAACAAGAGTGTCTGTCATGGGTTTGGGATGCCAGATGGCTTCTCCTGCCTAAATCACCTTCCTGTAGCACCCTGCACCTTGGGGAGCACCTCCAGCAAAGGCTGCCATTCCAGACAACCAGCCCACCCTGTGTCAGGGTTGCCAGAGCCCCTCTGCTCTTGCTCTTCCCTCTCACAGATCAATGCTGTGAGGTTTGCTTGATAATTTTCTGCAGGCTGGAGAATGGGCAGGTTTGAGGAGCAGCTCTGCTGTGCTGGAAGCAGCATGGCCTCATGCACTGCAGGATGAAGCAAACTCCAGCAAGCCTGTGATCACACTGGGAGCTTGCCCTGCCACTTTGGCTCAAAGTGGGATGCTTCTCT
>JACDOX010000167.1:914302-959313 GCA_014549065.1 Cardinalis cardinalis
CCTTCTCTTACCTTCTCTTCCCTTCTTTCTCTCTTCTCTCTTCTCTTCTCTTCTCCCAAAAATTTACAGCATTGCCTCTTGCCATGCTCACTGAATTTTCTGCAAGGGAAATGAGAAAATCCATAGCTTGGTTTATGAGCCCCAATCAGTGTAAAACAGGGCCTTTTAGAAATTTATCTGTTGCTGAGTCCACCTTTTTCTCCAGCACCTTCTTGGGGAATAAATTCTTGCTCTTTGAGGCTGGGGAGATGGCTCTTAGGTGGCAGCAGGGTCAGGGATCTTTGGCTGCAGCTGCAGGTGTCCCTGGCCCATTTTGGGAGGTGCTGCAGTGTTGAGTCTGAGGGCTGGGCTAGATGCTGGCTGAATGTTGGCAGCTCTGTTGATCAGCTGAGATGCCTCACTCKACAGAGGGGTATATCTTCAACGTCTAATTTCAAGGGAAAGGAGTGTCCCCCTGAAAATGTCCATATGCTAAGCTTGGGGTGGCTTAGACTGAAAGGGAGAGACATAAACCCTGTCTGCATCACTTGCCCAGATCATCCAGGAGGTCAGTGAGAAACAAACCCATCTCATCCTGGGCCTCTGCACCCCTGGGTTCTCTAATTCTCTCTCAAATGAATTTTGCTCCATCAATTTAAAGAAAAAAACACACAAAACCAACAAATTAAAAACACCTGTTTTACCCTTCTTGAAGAAGTGGTGGYCATGAGCATGATGTTCCCAGAACATAGGGAGCATCACCTGCTGTCCTCCACACCCCTTCTCATCCTCACACTATCCCAAGAATAGATGGTTGGGGGAAACAGAGCAAATTCAAAGCCTCACCTCCCTCCCTTTCTCCAGCAACAAAACACAATTGCACCCAAACATTTGGGTCCACGGAGGGGACCGTCCCCAGCTGTAGCCATGCCGCGCTCCAGCACAGGTGGCACATGGCAGACAGATGCTCCCCTGATACACCTGGCAGTAGAAATATGATTTATTCATCATTGTTTTCTTTGTTGTTTCCTACCAGCCTCCTGTACACAAACAGGCTTTTAGAAAAGCGGCGTTAGATAAATAATACATCGTGCTGGCAGCCAGCATGTGCATAACAAAAGCATCTGTGTGGATGCGTGTGTGGAATAGCAAGGTCTGCTGCTCCTGTGCCCATGTGCTCAGTGCTGGCATCTCGTGCCCAGGTGGATTCCTATTGTGCTGTCCAAGCCTCTGCAGCTTTGCTTTTGGTCAGTTGGGTGGCTTTTTTTTTCTGTATTGGTACATACCCACCACCAGCGGTGTGAGAAAAGTCGCTGGGTGATGATCTGGTCCTGCCATGGCACGTGGGGTGCAAACAGCAGGAGTTTGGCAGCAGAACAGCACTGGTTGTGGGGAGCACGGGGCTCCTGCCCATGTGCAGGCAGGCTGTGTCACAGCTGTACCTCTAGCTTGAGCGCATGCTGCTGCCATGGACCCTGGAGTTTTTGCTGGCCCCAGACCGAGATGATGAGTTATGCAGGTGACCCCAAAAGCACACTATGGGCTCATTATCCCCCATCAGCCCAGCGCCTGAATGTGCCCCGAGTGCACCAGAAAAAATACCTCCTACAGAAGTGTTTGAGAGGCCTCTTAAAACTTTTATTGGTGCTATTTTTTGTATCCCTCCACCTGTGGAGCAAGGCATCTTTAGTACATTCAGCCCTCAGCAGGAGAGGAAAATTATAACGGATCCATTTCAGAAACCTCTAAAAGTGACCTAAAATAACTTTTCTATATATAAAAGTGTCATGATTTTAATGTCCATTATCTCATGACCTAGCAGAGCTAGGAAAAGCTCTTGTAGATCATTTTTAGTGGTTTCTAAAATGGATTGGTCACAGTTTTCCCCTGCACAGTGGGACTGAGGGTACAAGGACAACTGGGCCTTAGAGATGAGGAGGGAAACAAAAATCGGTTTCTGTGCTGATGTATCCAGAGCTGTTTCACCCTCCAGGACCACTCGTGGTGCTGTCCCCAGCTGAGCAGAAGTGCTGAAGCTGGTCAAGTGACAACTATTTCCAAAAAGCTGGAGAGACAGAGGATGCAAAGCACAAGGCACTGTGTGGCAGGAAAGCCAGCTCTATCCCTGCCACTGGCCTTTTCGGGGATCTGCAGAGACAGTGACCCTGGCACCAGCTTTCACTGCTGTGGCAGACCCAGACTTTGCTGGAGCATCTCACAGATTGTGAGCCTCGTGCCCAGATGGGATGTGCTCAGCTCTGAGCTCAGCTCTGAGCCTTTCTTCACCTCACCCAGAGCTTTTGCAGCGAGGCTGGTTGCAATGCAAGCCTCTGGGAAGCTGCCACAGCCAGGCATTAAACATGCTGGGTTTTCAGAGAGGACATCAGCAGAGCACATGGGAGAAGTGGCTCCCTGCCATGCAAGAGGTTAATAGACAGATCAGAGAGGGCAGGCACTGTTTGTGGCAAAAGGAAAAGAGCTCTGCTTTTACAGAGTTCAGCAGCTTCATGAAGGAACACGGATGTAAATATTTGCCAGAATTAGGGAGGCTGTGTGCAGGAGCCCAGGGAGGAGTGCCCAAGTAGCTCAACCTGTTGTTTGGGCTGTTTGTGGTGTGGGGCAAGTGCTGAGAGCTGGACATCATCTGGGGGAGGATGGAGAAGGTTGGAGCAGGACACCCCACACCCAGCAGCACTGCCTAAAACCTCAGGGCAGAAAAAGCCTTTAATGCTGCTCCCTTGATGGCTTTGTTTTCCTCCACTGCCTTTCTTGCTCTCTCTGTTGGCCTGATGGGCTGGCCCACCTCCAAAGACAGCATTACAGCACGCTGGATCGATTGGAGCCTGCAATTTTATTTGCTGTCTTTAAGAGCCTTTGATGGGCAGCATGAGCCGTGCCAGTGAGCGCCTTCCCTGGGAGAGGAGGGGAGAGGAACAAGGTTGCAGGCTACAATCTCCCAAAGGGGGATGAGGAACCTGCCACCAGCTTGGAGAGGACACCAAGGCTGGGTGGGCAAAGAGAGCCCTCCTGATGCAGCAAGGCAGCTGGGAAGGGGATTGCAGCTCCATCCTTTGTGGTGCCTGGTAGTGGTGGCCACGGTCACCCATGTGGTGTCATGGTCACAGTCCCTATAGCACACTGCATGGGCCTCACACTCTGCCATGAACCCTCTGCCTGTCAGGGTGGAAAGGGGGATATCTGCCTGACAAATCCCTCCTGGGACCCTGTGGCTCTGGGGCTGATGGCTCTCTGCAGAGATGGAGGTTGCAGGAGTGTCTGTGTGAGACAGCTTGTGTCTGCCCAGAAAAAGAGGGCAAAGGTTGGGCTGAGACAGGCTTCATACAGCAGCTTCCCTTCGGCTGCGTCTGTCCTTGAACTCTGCATCAGGAGGGCAGAGATGCGGGGATCATTTCATCTTCCTTCCCCAGGCCCTCCTTCCACCTCTGGCTTGCTGAAAGGCACCAGGGGGTAAGAGGTGGAGCAGGCTGGACACAAAAGGCTGGGGCTGCTGTTGGGGACCAGCCTTGAAGCAGAGGGCAGGATTTTCACGGCACTCAGTGCTGTGGAAATGGGGCACCTTCAAAGGCTGCTGCAGAGTGGGGATTGAAGCGGGATGCAGGGTGCGCAGCCCTCCCTCCTCCTCCCAGCCAAACGAACCTGGAGGAGTGAGCCCGCCCCAGCCTCCTCAGCGGAGGAATTAGCACGGATCACCAAGAGCCACATCCGGCGTGATAGTGGAGACAACAGAGATAAATTATCCTGAGATGGACTAATTGTGGTGCATAGCAGTGCAGCATCTTGGGCCGCGCTAGTAGGGCTGCACCCTGCAGGACTCCAGGAATGCTCGAAAAAGCCCCGCCTGCTTCAGCCCGGCTTCCCTGCGACTCTCGGAACAGCTGAGCACAAGCAGCGAGTGTGCGAGTCGCCCACGGTGGCATCCCCGGTGTCCCCAGCATCCCCGAGCAGCACTGCCAGCCCCATCCCGCTTTGCCGGGTGCCGGGCAGGTGCTGTTAGCCCACAGTGCCACCATGCGGTCACCCGGCACCCAGAGGCTGTCCCCAAACCCCCTGCACACCTTCAGCCCCTCCGGGACACCCCCCGACCCCCGCATTGCACCCCGCAAACAGCAACGCTGCCCTTGCCCAGGGCAGGCAGGGAAGGGGTTAAGGAGCCTGCGGGGAGGAGGAAGAGGATGGGGCTGTAGCAGGGATCAGGCCCTTGTCTCTGGCTTTGCGATTAGCCGTTCTGTTTTGATGTGGAGGGTCTGCCTGAATAATTTAACCCGGAGGCTCATTAAGCAGGCTCTGGCCTTCGTCTGCCGGCTGAAGGCTGAAATGGCCATTAGGAGGAGCACGGAGCAGAGCGGCACAGCCCTCCCGCCCTCCCGCCGGCCCCCTCCGCTCCCTCTCCCTCTCCCTCTCCTCCTTGCTCCCTGACTCTGCGGCGTTTGGCTCCGTTATCAGCCGCTTGCTCTCTAAGCCCTGGCCCAGGGGCGCGGGGGGTGCGCAAGGCCTGTGCCTCAGTTTCCCCGCTGTAGGCCGTAGTAGGCTGTAGACTCCAGTCGCAGCTGGGGCTCATTCCCGAGAAAGCTGTGCCCCAGCGTGTGTCATGCCAGTGAAACCCGGGCTGTGGGGCTGGAGAGGCTCTGGGGCTGCCGGGTCTGCTCGGTTCGGTTCAAAATGCCTGCTGGGAGAGAAGAGCAGGCCCTGGGATATTCCCAGTGGATGGATGGGGATGAGGGCTAATGAAGGAAGGGAAAGAGGGAGCACCACAGGATCAGACAGCCTTTCCAAGGGGAATCCTGGTGCACATCCAGCCCAGAGAGTGTATTTTATGGCAAGACACTGTGCCAGGGTGCTGTTCTTAACAATGAGTGTGAGTGCTGGGTACCAAGAAGAGTTGACTTTGGTCAGACTTTGGTGACTTTGRTGACTTTTCAGCTGACTTTGGTGTCAGATCAGGTAAGGTTTTTACCCACAAGGGCAAAATTTATCAGCCAAAAGGTATCAAATCTCATTCTTCTCATGCACCTTCCCTCAGCATTTTGCAGAGCTTTCCTGCAGCCCTTGCTGTGCTCCTGCAGAAAGCAGAGTGCCCTGCACATGCATCCCGGAAAGCCAAGTACAGTGTGAACACTTCACTGGGTTTAAAATCCTCTTGTGCCTCTAACCTCTGGGATCAGCTGACGAGGCCAGAGTGTTGCAGCCTAAATTGCTGCTAGCAAAGTCCAAGGTAAAGAAGCAAAAATGACCTTTGCATAATATCCACAGATGTTTAATTCAGTTGTGTGGTGAGATGTTCAGGTCCCAGCCCACACACATGGAGAGTCCCCCTTTCCTTCTCCAGGGGCCTGGGGGCTGACCCGGGTCTCAGGGCAGTACAAAGATCAGGGCCAGTGGGGGAAATGGGAGGGAGTGCTCAGGAACACCTATGTTCAGACGTAGGAACAGGGGAAGGAGCCAGTGGGGTGTAACTTAGGAGATGCCTTCCAAAGCTTCCACACCAGAGGAAGGCTGCTCCCACTGGGTGCTCTCATCCTGTCTCCTATTGCCTCCGTGACTCTTTGGAGGCAGTGCAGCAGAGTCAGGGATGCTCTTCCCCATGCCATAAGTGTTAACTCTGTTAGTCCTCTTGCAGGGCTGGATTTTCTCCACTAGTTTTGCATTGTTCCTCCTCATCTTGCCAGTGGTCCTATTTCCTCCCTTTGGTGACCTCTGATCGTTTGGAGGATCATCCCTCAATAAGTTTATCACTCCCYGGGGATGTGGCAGAGAAAGCTGTGAGCAGTGTAGATTAATGGGGTCAAGTGAGCAGCACCACCTCCTCATCAGCAACATCTCTGTCACAGCCTTGAAGACAATTTCCCCTGGTACCTGCAAACCATCTCTATCACTCCACCCCTCATTAGAAGCAGTGAGCTGCCCAGGGAGAAGGTGAGCTTTGCACTGCCCAGCCCAAGGCAAGGTGCCATGGGGGACCTCAGCAGAAGACATGGGACAAAACCCCCCAGATCCTTCCAGCATCTGATAAACACAGGCCAGGCTCCCCTTGCAAACTCTCCCCTCTCAGTGTGGCAGCAGCTGGGAGTGGTGGGTCGTCCCTTTGCTCAGAACTTGGTGATAAGCCCACCTCAGCAGGTTAATTAGGTTAATTACCCTTTCTCTTTCCCTGGCAGCCCCCCCGAAGGAGCCAGTGCTGATGTGCCGGTCCAACAACTACCCGAAGGGTTTCTACTGCAGCTGGCACCTGCCCACTCCCACCTACATGCCCAACACCTTCAACATCTCTGTCATGTAAGTGTCTGGGTATAAAGGGTGCAGCAGGGTGAGTTTCAGTCCCCACAGCCTGGAGCAGGCCTCAGGTAGTGCCATGAAGTCTTGGGGCAGTGGGGCTGACYTGTGCTGAGCATATGGCATCAGTGTCCCAAAAATGGGCATGGGGAAGGATTTTCKGAGGACATATAAACTGGATGTTTGGGACCAGGAGTTTGTGCCAAGAAAGTTTCAATTTCCTTAGAAGGGACCAGGAAAGTCCCCATCCCCCAAGTCCCCTTTCCCTGCTTCCCAAGACCATCGTCTCTGCACCACTTGTCTGTAGTGGATGTTGTGCCCACTGTTTTTTGGCACATTTGGCACATCCATGCTCTTTCCTGGTGTAAGCTGGATGTTGTTGGGCAGCAGTAGTGTCTCTCACCTAGAACTGGCCATGGCATAGCCGTGGCATGGCATCATTCCCTACCCTGAGCCAGAGTTCTGGCACAGCCCTTATACAGGCTGATGCCATGTATTATCTTTGGAGGTTTGTGTCACCATCAGACCTTGTTCCTCCCATGGGAGGGCCAGACCCAAACCCAACCCCAGCAGGGTCCCATTCTTTCCTTGGGGCCAGCATGTGGATGTTCACTGAAGCCTCTGTGTAGGCTTGGGAGAAAACCTCATACACAGGAGCCCACACAATTCCCTGGCAGGAGGAAAGCAGCCCTTTGACTGCAGCAAGGGCTGATGCATGGGGACCATTGTYTTAGTGGGCATGCAGAGCTGCACAGCCTGCCTCCTTCCTCCAGCAGCTTGGGTAACAACATCCACTGGTAACAGCTCTTCTCACCTCTGCTTTCCAGACACGGCACAAAAGACATGGTGTGTGAGAAGGATGCYGTTCCCAAAAACAGGTGTCACATCAGATACCTCCAGCTCTTCTCGACAGTGAAGTACAAGGTGACTCTGACAGTCACGAATCCTCTGGGCAAAAACTTCACCACGCTCACCTTTGACGAGTTCGCCATAGGTAACTTCCACAGCAGCAGCTGGCRGTGCTGGGGCTGGCTTGCTCTGCATTGTCATCCCTTGGGAAGATGGGGCAGGGAAGGGACTGGCTCTCTGGGTGGAGATTCTGGATTCTCAGACCCSATGGAGATGGGATCTGAGCCACTCTGGCCTCCTCTCTGTGCCCCTCCCGTTCTCAGGGCCCTGCTGGCACCTGAGCATCCTGGGGGAGCCGGGCAGGATGCCCACAGGCAGCCTCCATGGCCTGGTGTCTTGTGTGATCCCACTCCCAGTGGTCCAGATCACCCACGGTTGCCGAGTTCTTCCCTGTTTGGGATGCTGGGGAAAAAGCTGCCACGTGTTAGGGCAGAGAGCTGTGAAAATTGTGAGGTCCAAATGATGTTGTCATTCTTACCCCTCACAGTGTCCCTAAAGGAGAGGTTTGGTGTTTGTGCTGGAAGCAGAGTCATGGGAATTAGGATTGGAAGAGAATGTCCCATTCTCTTGTCTCCACCCTTAGTCAGGATAAAGCTCTCCTATAGTCAAGTCCCCTCAGCCCTTTCCTAATAATCACTGCCCCACCAGGACAGCAGTGTGGGACAGGGAGCAGCAGATCCTGTTGGCTGGGGTGTCCATGTCTCAGGCTGTGCCACAGGGATGCTTCCCAACCATGTCCAAACCCAGGGCAGAGATACTGCCCTGACTGCAGGGTGGGCATGAACTGAGAAATCCAGTGCCAAACACAGCAAAGCAGGGAGCYTTTTCCACCATTCAAAGCTGGATTACAGCTGGTGCTGTGACATCCTCAAAGAAGAGGGAAACTAGGAGAGAATGGAGTTCAGGAATACGCTGGAAAATAATTTTCTGGTTGTGTGTAGCAATTACTGAACCTGAAAAACAAATTAGTGAATAATTAAAGTGCAGCCAGTGGTTGGTCTTTGCCTTTGATGTGCTACACATCACAGCATGGAGAAGCTGGAAGTGCTGGAGTGCAAGAAGAGGAGCTCCACYGCTATACCAGATTTTCCCTTTGTACCCCAAATCTTGGAAAATATCAAACAAGGCACCAGCTCTGAACAGAGCAGGGAAATAACTTTGGAATGGGGACTGTCCTGCTGTGTGTCTGCAGCCATGGTCCATACCTRAAGCTTGTGTTCATCAGTGCATTGGGAATGCCGATAACAAGGGAAAGAACTTAGAAGGGAAGTGGTAGAATTTCAATCACTTGGGTGCCTTTAATGGAAATTGTTGTGTTTGTGGAAGATACACTCCTTAAAAATGAAGGTAACCTCCAGCCTGCATGACCCAGGACAGCAATTAAGCAACATTTTCCAAGTTCCTTGCATTCCCTCCTGCCGGAGTTCAGGGCACCCTCTTGTAACATCTGTATCCCACCCAAGCCCTGCCTAGCTTCCCAAACATCTGCTCCTCCATCCAGCACACAAGTGCAGCTCCCCTGGGGAAGCACACCCAGCTACAAGCCTCAGGTATCCCAACACCAGCACAAAGCTGGATCCAGCACAGCAGTTTGAACTTGGCCCAGGTCAGAGGAGTGGTGAGCAGAGGCCAGCACTGCCCCGGGCCAGCCCTTAGCACGGGTCTACTATTGCTGCCTCTTGCACAAGTGCCTGGAAGGGTGCAGGGCGCCTGGACACGTCTCAGCAGTGCACTGAGGGGTCACACCACCTGGCATCACCAGGCTCCAGGATGGCACTTGGGAATGGGGTGATGGGCTGGTGCTGATGGGAGAGGCCGTGTCCTGCACCAGTGCACTCCCATGACCACTTCAGTATCCAGTGGCCTTAAAATCTCCATATTCTGCACAACTGTGAAATTATCCTCCTCAGGATTTGGTACGGGTGCCATGCACCAGCAGCACAGACAGGGTGGTGGCAGAGTGCTGAAGCAGGCAGTCACAGGCTTAGCAGGTGATTACAGCATCTGCTGCTGCTGAACAACAGCCACCCACCCCAAGARGAACTTCTCCTCATGCCATCGTGGTGTTAAGTGCACTGCATTGCTGCGTTTTGCTAGGCAGTTTTGCCCCAGGTTGCCTGCAGTCCTTGYTGAAGCTTCAGTGTCTCTTCCAGCTTTCCTCTTTGCAGCTGCAATCCAGGACTGTGTCCCAGTGTGGGGAGCGCTGGAGGTGTGGATCTAGCATCCAGTAGGTTCTCTGGGGATATCAGCTGGCCCGATGAGGTCTCATCTGGGAGATTTTTCTGAGTTTTCCTTTGCTAGATGGAGAGTGGAAAACCTATGGCTCGGGGCAAAGCCGCTGCTTTGGCTCATTGAGAAAATGCTGAGTGGGAACATTGCAACATCTGCACAYATCCTGCTAAAATGAAGAGACAGTGTCAGCCAGGACCTGTGTGATGCCTCTGCAGAAATCCCTGGGCTCTGGTTGTCAGAGCCTGCCTTGTGTTTTTCCCTTAGCCTAGAGAAAAACATCATACCTTATGCATGGAGGTTAAAGTGCAGCCACGTAGCCCCACTCTCATGCCCTGCTGGGGACAGAGCATCCCGAAGCCAAGGAGAGAGCGGTGCAGGGCAGGCAGCTCTCCCTCCCAGCACCWTCTGGGCTGGGAGAAGACCCTCTGCTGGGTCAGACCACCCATCCAGCCTGGGCAAGCACAAAAACCCCCTGGGAATGAGTGACCTCCTTTGGTTTTGCTTCTTCACTCCTTTCCCCATACCTGAAGTCGCCAGAAGAAAATCCCTCCCCCAGCCGCTGGGAAGATGGTCTCTAATTGAGTGGAAAATGACTGGTACTTTCTTTTGCTGTCCTGAGCCCGTGCCTTGCTGGCAGTCATGCCGTGCTGGTTATTAGCAGCCAGCTGCAAAGGGTCACTCTGCATTGTCATTTTCAATGATGACTGGAAAAGCTTTTCCGGCCCTCTGGCCCCCATCTCCTATTGGTAGGAGATCCGGACTGCCTTCTTCCTCATCTTGCTCCTGCAAATTGTTTTCATAATTACATCTTCTGCAAAAGTATTAATATTAATAAAGGTGAGTGTGAGGAGGTCCTGCAGAGCCCTACAGACATCAGGCTCCAGCCTCAGAGAGGACGAAAAAGGACTGTAGGGAAGAGAACCTGGAGGCAGAGGAAGATGCCAGGGAGGAGTGMGGTAGTGTGTAAGGAGCTGCCACCTCCTTCATGATGGCTGGAACAGCATGGGGACATTTTTGGCCGACTAGGATACAACCACACCTTCCTCACTTGTGTTTCAGCCCAAGCGCTGGTTTTTGCATTCTCCAGGAAAGCCAGGACAGCACCACCACGCAGCCACATCAGCATCCTGCCTCAGCACCTTTCTCCTCATACAATCCTGTGGAAAAATATGAGAAGATACACAGCATTAAAATGAGGAAGGCAGCCTTGGATGGTGCCTTGCAGGTGTGGATACCTTCCTCAAATGTGCTGCCCATGCCTTGTGTGACCTTGAGAAGGTCATCTGATCCTTCCAGTTCCAGCTCTGGGGTGATGAAGATGCAGACCATCTCAGAGAGGCTGCRTGATGCCCATGTCTGTATGAAATTCAGAGTCTTTGAACACAGGTATACAGTTGCCTAAGCAGAAGGTCAGTTCAATTCATACTACTTAGGAAGGCAGAATTAAATTACCTAGACTGACATTTGGCTAAGACATGGAGTTTAATATCCCTCTGCTCATGGAAAATGCCAGGGGATATTTAATGGCCGCAAGGGATCCATTTTAGTGCTTGTTGGAGAGATGGGATGGGCGACGGGCCGCTCCATGCCACAGGGTCTTAGCTGCCTTTCTGAACCACCAGATTCATTTTGAGACATGTCTGACAACAGCCAGGGGCGATGGATAGCTGAAGACTCACAGTTAACAGGCGTGAGCGTGCAGCGCCTTAAGGAGAAGCTGCTCCCTGATGCTCTTCTTGCACTTCAAGCCCTGTCTTAGACACAGCAGCCAAAAACCAAGAGGGAAGAGCTGTGAGTAGCCTCCTGGCCAAGTCCCCTTCCCAGGAATGTCTGATGATGCTCCCTTAGCTCTGCAGGATAATATTACATCTGGTTTTATAGCCGCTTAACCAGTACTCAGCCTAATGCCCATCATCCATTATTATTATTACTATTACTGCTTTTATTACGTTACTGCCTGCAGGCCCTCAGTGAGGACAGGGCTCTATTATGCTGGCTGATGTACAGCCAGACAGCCCCTGCCTCACCATGAGCAGGCTGAATGGAGGCAGACAAAGGCTTGGGAAGGAGGTGCACTCGTCCCTGTCTGCAGGGTATAAAGGACTCCTTCAAGGTCATACAGAAATCAGAAAGCTGGACACAGCCTGTCTCCCCTCACTCCTCAGCTGGCCCCAGTGGGACCAGTCCAGGTGTTTCCCGTGATGAGCACAGCAGGATGAGGTCTGTCCTAAGAGACATAGGTTTGTCCTCTCTGGACTGGCTGCCAGAGGTATGGTCCCCTCTCCTGGCTGTTGTGTCCCTGCTGCCTTGGAAGGACATGGCAGGAACATCTTTGGCTTTGTGATTTTGGAGAGATTGGCCCTGCTGTGCTCTCTAGCCTGGGCAGGAATCCTGTGGATGGAGGAACACATGAGGAGGTACCAGGGACTTTTGGTTTTTCTGTTAACCTGCAGTGCTGTTTGAAGGCTCATTGCAGCTGGGAACATGAAACTGGAGCCAGGGCAGCCTTCCTCTGTGCAACAGCGACAGTGTCCAGCTCACAGGAGAGGGGCTARGGGTCACATCCCTGCAAAATGGGCAGGTGACTCCCACCTCAGCCTCAGGGCACTTTTTTTCCTGACTTCCTTTAACAGTCACAGTAGTATTTCTCATTGCTGCCCAAGCACATTTGCCATGCCCAACTGAATTTAATCATGCCTTCAGGCTGGCATACTAAAAACCAGGGCCAGGCCCCCTGCATTACCCCAGGGAGTATCCATTGCATCCATCCCTAGCCCAGCACTTTCCTTCCCACTTMCTCGCTGCGGAGCTGCAGTTCACAGTCATCTGCATTCGTTCAGCCAAACAGACTTTTGTTTTGCAAACCCATCCTGCTGAGCCAACGCTGGATTTATACTTTTCCGTATGTGTTTGGACTCCAAGTCCCTGTCGATGGAAGCTGATGTCCAGCCCCAGCCCTGGGATTCGGAGTGAGCAGAGGAATTGCAGAGCCATCTGGAGTAGCTCAGCACAGCACAGCCCCAGAGAAGCGTTCCTGCTGCCGAGGATAAAGCTGTAAATGGAAAATTGCACCCCATCCTGCCACAGAGAGGAGTCTGTGGGAGCTGGGAGGGCACTAGGCACCGTGGTCAGGCTCACCAGCTGGCCAGCCATTGCCAGAGTCTCTGGGAGCAGCCTCTGAGCCTGAAATGACATTGGGAAGGAGGAATCTGTCCAGCCTTGCTGGCATTCACTGTGACAGAGAGAAGGTGGTGAAAGCCAGGGTGGAGGTGAAGATGATGGTGATGATGGCACACACACAGCAAGGTGTGTGCCAGGGTGCTGAGCAAGAGGAGGCTGGGGAGACAGAGGTAGTGGTGGGCCATGTCTCAGTGGAAACAGGTCCCACTAAGGTAGCTGGGCTGTGGCTTCACTTCAGCACCCTCTCTGCCTCACCTACAGACAAGAAAGTGTGTTCCCAAAGCACCACAGGCTGGTTTCTCCTGAGGGGAGCAAGYGGAGGCAGTGCAGGGACAGTTGCTGCATCATTCTGGAGCAGGGATGGCAGCAAGCAGCTCACATGTGACTGCACTTGCCCCAGACTGGCCGTGCATCAGCACCTGGTCCCATCTGAGTGAGGGAAAGATGCCCTTCACACACTGGGCATGGCTGCAGGCAGGCTTGGGTGATGAGGGAGCAGCTCACTCACCCCCACCTCTGTCCTCTCTCAGGGTAAGCAAAGCCCTGTGAGGGCATCGCTTCCCACCCACAGCAAGTCAGCAYGGAGAAGACCTCTGGCTGCAGGGCAGGAGCTCTGCCAGGCAGAAGGGGGCTGCCAAGAGCCCCACCATCCCTCCCCTATCCTGGGGAGGGGAGTTTGATGCTGACATCTTGACAGGCTTCTGCTCGAGGCGGTCAGAGCCCGGGGACCATTGTACAATCCAGAAATTTTCAGGTCAGGAGGGATCCACTTGCCTGCATGTGGACTTGGAAGGGGGTTGAGCGCCTTCCTAGGACAGGAAGACTCATGTGCATTGCTATTTTTGGAGTGCACAGAGAGCCCTCATCCACCTCTGGCACAGCTGTGTGCCTAGCTCCATGTGTCCAGCTCTTTCCTGACCATGATTAAAGGATAAGCATGGGCGTACACAAATTTTTTTMGCTTTGCTGTTGCAATTGGGAGTTTGAGCTGTCAGGATTTGATCAAACCCTTGGCAAGGAGCACAGACTGCTCTGCAACAGGCAGTGACATCCATCACAGCCTGTCTGGGATGAGCTTCCAGCACTCTGGAAGTAGCTGCAACATCAAAGCACGTTGCATAGCTCACAGCCAATTAATATTCACCTGAAATACATGGCAGGTAGCAAGAAAATATTCCCATATCCCAAAAGCAGAGCAGGGCGGTGAGAGAGAGAGAGAGAGCTGGGTTGGAAGGTGACCAGGGCAATCCTTCCCCTCTAGTATATACGATGTGCCAATGTTTTGAATCCTCAAAACCCCAGCCCTGAGCCCAGAGGCCAAACTCTGCCACATTATTGTGGGCTTGAATGTGTGTCAGACTCACAGAAATCACAACTCACAGCAGTTGCAAGGAAAGTGCAAGATTTTGGCTTGGTGGGCTCCTCATCCTGATCCAATTAGCCCTGTGTAGGAGGGACGCTCTCTGCCCTGGCCTGGTTGTTTCCRTGTGTCTCCAGTGCTGTCACCTCCTTAATGGTGGTATTTTGAGCCAGGACAGCCATACAGCTGACCTGGACAGCAAAAAGTGATTTGCATCTAATTAGTTTGGGGAAAGGATGCATGTTGGCTGCTCCTCTTGGAAAGCACATGGTGCAAAGCCCAGCCAGCTTTGCCAAGGAGGGTAAAGGGAGTAAGCCACGTGCAAAGCTTTGCCAATCCCCCTCTTTTCTTCTCTTACAGTAAAGCCAGACCCTCCGGAGAGTGTGGTGGCCAAACCTGTGCCCAATAACCCTCGAAGACTGGAGGTGTCATGGCAAAACCCCTCATCGTGGCCTGACCCTGAGTCTTTCCCACTGAAGTTCTTCCTGCGGTATCGGCCCCTCATCCTGGACCAGTGGCAACATGTGAGTGATGCTGCCCTGCCTGGGATGTGAGGGAGAGGGCTGAGCTGGTGAACTGAGAGAAAGCTGCATTGCAAAAAAGGGTTCAGGGACAAAAAATATGTATATTTACTGCTCAGGCAACTTGGAGCCTGTTCCTCTCCTTTTTCTCATTGCTTTTCTCTTCCTCTCCACCTTTTTTGTGGCTCATACTCTGCCTACAAATGGCTCTGCAGCCTCTCCCTGCTCCGCATTTTCATCCATGGCCCCTATCTACTTTCCATACATATGTTCTATATAAAACTTGCCAACGAGATGTAAAAGGCATTTAAAGTATAAATGTCACCACATTTAAATGTGCCTCTGCCACATTTAGATTTTGAACTGGAGATAAAATACCGCTCACCATAACTCAGAGCACAGGCACCGAGCAATTGCTGAGATGTTATCGTATTTCTTACTTTATTTCTTGTTTCTTTAAAAAAAATAGTCAGTGAAATCCTTGGTAGCCTGGAGGACAGATTTCATTTGTTACTGCAGGAAGATAACAAACGGGTTTTTCTTTTTTTTTTTTTTTTTAACCTCTGTGTGCTGCTTTTATGCTCAAGTTGGGTAGGAAAGCATTCTGTGGCTGGAGAGGAGGTGCTGCTGCTCTGGCATAGCTCATCCAGCATCCCTTCTGTGCCCAAGCTGGGCCAGTTGAAAGCCAGTTATGTGCTTTGCTCGATAAAGGATTTTGCTAAAAAAACCAAAAGTGAAATAAGAGGCAGCACTGGGTCCCTGGGTACCTGCATCAAAGAGCCAAGTGGGATTTTCTTCCAGCCAGCACTTCCTGGGGAGAGAAATGTTGGAAGAGTGGATGGAAGKCTTTGCTCGTGGCTCTGCAAGACGTCTTGGTGACTTTTTCCTTTTGCTTGGGCTTTTTGATGAGGCAGCACMGCAGGCTGTGTTCCAAAATCCAGTATTTGCTGATGGCTCTGAAAATAAGAGGGTTTTCCTGCTTACCTCTTTGCCCTTTGCTTCTTTCCTAGTAGTGGGACAGCATCTGTGGAGCATCCAGAGGGGTTAGAAAGCATCGGTGGAGTTTGGTTATTAGTTTTCCATAGGTTGTTTTTTTTTTTTCATCTGGGGAAGGAATGCTCAAACTGTAGAAGCTGTGCAAAAAGGGGAAGATTTAGTGGAAACTGCCACACACAACACTGTTTTTTTCTCAAGGTGTGCAACTATTGTGGAAAAAGCTGATGGTTTTACCCTGCCACAGCCTGATCCAGCCAAATATCCTGGTTTGCACCCAAAAATGGTGGGGTAGCAACTGAGCTACCTCCTACCTCAACACCTCAGAGTGGCTGGGCCCTCCATCACTGGGTCTGGGGTACCATAATTGCAGAGTCAAGCCATGCCAGTTCCCTCTGGCAGAGCCCTGAGGGGATGCTGTGGCCTCTCCATCAGTGCCCTCAGGCAGGCAGTGACGGTGGGAAATACATGGAAGTGTTGGTGACACTGGTGGCAGGGCCAGCCTAGTTGGTAAAGGCAGTTTTTGGGCAGTAAAAACTTAATTTCTTCTATGTAAAAATACCCCAAGATGCAGAGAGACCCTCTCCTGGTGGGTACAAGATGGCCAAGAAGGGCTTCATTTCCCAGCATTTCAGGAAGGTGCAGCAGTCCTGGGTACAGCTTTTAATCAATATCCCCTTGCAAAAGACATGTTCCTCATCACTGTCTGATGGAAAAGAGTGTTTGGGGAATAATTTGCTCAGTGAGCAAGTGCAAGCATTCAGTGAGTGAGGTGCCAGCCTTGTTTTCCGACTCCCTACCCTGCTGGCTGGTTAATGAAAAATCTGATTTGTGGATGATTTGAGGAAAACTGCCACTATTCATCAGATGAATTATTTGCAAAGCCTAATTCAATCGTTTCCCAAACACCAGAGAAAGGCAGTGCTGCAGCAGCTGGAGCTGCCCTGACCCCAGACCCCACTGGTACATTCAGCCTGCTTAGCCCAGCTGAGCACCCTGCAAATGCAGGTGTTTGTACCCAAAATTAACCCCACTGATGTCATCATGCTGGGAGCAYGCCCAAGCCTCCCTGCACTCTTCGTTTGCCTTCTTATTATTTTGGAGGGTGTCCATGTTCCCCCAAATCGAGACAGAAGAGGGAAGGACTCAGTTTGGTAGGTCCAAGTCTTGCRCATCTGTCCCTATTGTCCTGCAGTGCTGGTGTTGGGTCTCAGCTCAAAGTGCCCTGAGAAAGGATGAGGTGTTCACACGTGCCATGCTTGCACAGGCRTGTCTTAATTCTCGTGAAGGTGCAGGTCTCTTGCCATGAGCTGCCCCCCATCTTGGCTTGCTGTCCCCACTGGCACAGAGAAGTCCTTGCTTTTGATGCCCACACAACCTGCACACTGACAATGGAGCAGCTTGGAGCTCTGCAGGGAGAGGAGAAGTCCCTGCCAGCAGTCAGGAGGAGTTGGGTAACTTCATGTTCTGGCACGTCCCTGTCTGCCCAGGGTCCACAGGCTGAGCCCTGTCCCTGCCTCCTCATGGCAACCCACCTCTGCCGTGGGTTTTAAGCATGTACTTGGCAGCCCTGTGGGAAGCCCAGCATCCCTGCAGGAGAAAACCCACAAAGGAGCRTCCGAGGCTGCCCAGAGACAGAATATCCATGCAGGCCCTGCTCACACGTGKTGTTTCTTGGCAGAAGAAGCAGCTCCTCTTTCACCTCTCCACCTCCCATTATCTTTGCAGGGTCTGATTTATGCACAGCACCTCGGCAGGCAGGACCCAATGAGCACTAATAGGATCAGATGGATGTCGAGCTGTCGAATACCATAGGGCCTGATTCAATCAGCGTCTGCTTTCTTCCAGGCTCTTCCTTTCAGGATTTTAATAATGCCAGGGCTTGGCACCAGAAGATGAAGCCATCCGTGGCGGGAGCAGTGGATCTTATCGAGACTGCCACGGTGTGAGCTGGCCAGAAATGCAATTTCCCCTGCTCCAGAGAAAGTCCRGTGGTGCCTGGCCCAAGCACCTCACACCATGAAGCAATCTCTGGGGCTGACSCAGTGGTGGGGAGAACAGCCTTGTCACCTGCCCAGCGCTTTGCAAGTTGGGTTTGAACCCCAGTGTGCCATTTGCAGTCCCTTTCCCCTGCTCAGCAGTACCTTTCCACTTAGCAGCTCTCATGTTGCAGTTTGCTCTGGGAATTACGGTGATGTGCTCTGGGAATTACTATCATGGAGGGATGATGGTGATGAGTTCTCACATGGGCATGCAGTGAAGCATGTGCCAGATTGCACAGCAGCTCCCTTGAACCTGGGCACAAGCATTTCGTAGCTGTTGGGGATGCAGCCGTGTCACATCATGCCACATCATGTGGCCAGAAACTCCCCTCCACCCCACCAGCACTGAGCTTACTCTGAAACTCAAGCAACTTTAAAATCACACTCCTCCCTTTCTGGAAGAGAGGCTAGTGGTTTCTCTGCTGCCAGAAGTGAGATGGATATTTGTAGCCTAAACAGGTTTTTTATTCTCTCCTTTTGGCAAAATCTCCCCTTCTGTCTCCTAAATATAAAACATTAAATGTTTAGGGTATCCTTTATTTTTCTCCCGCTTTTAAGTTTGTAATTCAAGCCAGATTAGCGTGGTTTCCTCTTCTGTTTTATAGCCCCATCCTGGCCCCAAGCGAGCTCTCCTAATGCTCTCAGATGTTCCTCTAATGGCTTACCTAGGCTGGAACTGGATACCCTTTCCTAATGGATTGCTAATAGCCTGTTTCTGGTTTTACAGGCTCCTTCAGTTAACCCGCAGCAGCAGCAGCAGCGATCGCGGCGCTCGCCATGCGATCTCCCTGCGAGCACATCTGCACGCTCCCCCCTGCGCGCAGCCGGCTGGCCAGACACCATCCCGAGCATCTCTGGGGAGCCATGGGCAGGCCTTGCGCCCAATTTGCTCCCTTCCCATGGCATTTTCTAGAGCTGCATCCCCCCTTCTCGCAGTTTTTGGAGGGAGATCACGTGCGCTGAGCGCTTGCCAGCTTGATGCGCATCCCAGGAATGTGGCAGGGCTCAAGAAGGTATTTCTTGTGCAGCGTCAGAGCTGGTGGCCAGACCGAGGGAGCATTTCCTACTGTGGGTTGCCAGCAATTTGCAGATGCCGTCCTGAAGTCTAATTGAACCCATTGGCCGCGCTGACAACATGAAATGTTAACGAACCGTGAGGCGGGCTGCACCTCAGATCTTGAGATTTGCAGTAAAAGGTCATGAGATATTTAAAGCTAATAATGTGGTTGAGTTCTCTCCTTCCTCTTCTGCGTTGGAAGCATTAGGGCCATGTTCGTGAGCATTTGCAAAGGCTGGAAGCGTCCTTCTCTGGAAGTGCAAGCAGAAGTGCTCCCACCATCACAGGATTTTAGGAGCTGGGGCAAAAGTACCCAAAAACCCCACGCAGACATCTGTGCCTGCTCTGATGCAGTTAAATGATGGGGTTTTGGGGACAGGAATGAAAAGTTTGTGGTCATTGCCAAATACTTAGTGTTGGCAATGGCATCGTCCCCTGGACTGACCTGCCTCGTCCATATTGGAAGTGGCTGCCAGGGTGGGCTCAGGCTTGTCTCCCCGGACAAAGCGACATTTTTTCATCAGAGAGGTGAATCTTACATGCTGTCCCTTGAAGTTCCTGCCTTGGGGCAGCCTGAAATAGCCTGAAAGTGTGAGCTAATGCATGTATCCTGTCTGTGATGGGCAAGGAGAGGGATGGAGCAAGCTGRGTAGGAAGGCAATTAGTGCCACTGCCTGCCACAGCAGCGTCCCCGCCGGCAGGGTGGCAATGTCACTTTGCAGCAGGAGTGCCTCCCTGTGCCCATTTGCATCCCCCTGTGCCTGTGCTGCTTTGCCTGCACTCCCCCTCTTTGCAAGGCAGTCTTGGCAGGGAGGTCACCCTGAGCAAGCTGGGTTACAGCTTCATGCCTGGTAGCTTTTATTGCAGCATTTCTCTCCCTTCCCCTCCTGGCTGCGAAGTCAGTGATTAAAAAAGAAGGGGGGGAAAAATCCAAAGAATTAATAGGTGGGAGCAAAATATTTAAGTTGTAATAGTGTCACTCACAGCTCAGCGTGGGGCAGGCAGGGCTGAAGCAGAGYTTTTCTCAAAGGAGGGCAGGGGTGGGAAATGCTCAGAAATCACCTTTTCTGGGGYAGAGCAGGTTCAGGACCCTTGGCTGGCATTGCCTGGGTGCTCTCAGCCCCCTTGGAAGCTGCTGGTGACCTAAAAGCACTGAGCACCTGGCAGCTGTGAAGGTCCCACAGAGCAACAGAGCACTCACACGTGCATGTCCTCACCTGCAGGCTCACATGGCTACAAGGTGTTGGTGCTGGCAAGCCTAACCTTCCCTGCCCACGTGCAGACCACACTGGGCAGGTGTCTGTGCTCTGCCATGCCCATGCACAAGCTGCTTTCAGCCCCAGCCCACTGCATCAGCGTGGTGAAGGCATCTGCAGGCAGCATAGGCCAGTGCCAGCCAGGTTAGAGCTGCTGCTGAGTGCCCTCAGCATCCCTGATCCCATCTTCCCCAGAGCCACAAGCAAAAGTGACTTCTGACAGTTGTCACTTGGCAGGAGGGGGCCAGCACATCTGGAGAAAGTTTCCTGTTAGCTTGTTTTCCTGTAACAGCCCCCGCTTTCAAAGATGGTCTTTATTTTGAGCCAGAAGGGATCCATTCAGCTGCATCTGGTGTGGCACAGCCCAGGCTGCAGAGGAGCCCTGTGATAGCTCATCCTCCCAGACCCACAGCAGGGCTGGGCTCTGTGCAGCACCACAGCAGCCTTCCCAGGAGGGGCTGACAGCAGAGARCACAGCTCAGACCCTGCTAAAGTGGCTCTTCCACTACTCAGCTGGCAGAGAATAAGAGGGGGTCATTCATTTTTCCCAACTTTCAATTATCCCAGAGTCCAGGTAGGAAGTTTTGTCTGGGGTTATACTGACTGATTCTTGAGGTTCTGCAGAAGGAGGAGGTGTCTGGGGGTACCTTTGTTAGTGATCACTGTCATTCATATTTGCTCTCCAGGCAYGTCTTTCAAAGGGAAAAAGCAAAATATTTCTTTTCCACGTGGCAACATCTTTTCTCAAGCTGCACTGGCCATTTGCAGTGACCCCACTGAACTTCCCAGTGGCAGGGCAGTTTGCTTGGAGATTGCTCCTGCCTTTGGTTTATCTTGTTCCCCAGGACAGGTGGAATTCCCACTGGGATCCTCCTGCACTTGCAGGGCCTGAAGGCGTCTGAAACAGCAGTTGTTTGTGTAGCTGAGTCCCTGCAAAGCTCATTGCAGCCCCGTGGCAGGATCTGGCCCTTGCTGTGGGAAAAGTGGCTGTGAAATAGAGCTCACTGGGTGTCCCATCCCTATCCCAGTTCCAATTTCCCCCATCATCCAGTAAACTGGAGTAGCATCCAGAGGAGGAGTTGCAAGGATGCCAGATGTTTGGCAGTTCCAGGTTGTGCTTTTAGAAGGRGTTTCTTCCCATGAGTGCTGTGGTTAGCAAAGGCTGTGTGAGCACACCAGCTTCACCTTACAATAGCCAGGGAGGGTGCTCCTTTTATTTTGGRGAAGGCAGACTCATCTAGGCTGGATACAGCAGCTGGGACMKGTGTGACACACACAGAGACRGTGCATCCCTGCCTTGGGACAGAGGGGTGCCGGTCCTCATCCCCATACTGCCCGTGGAGCACTCCCTTCCCACTCTAGGAGCTGCACTGGACAGCGGGAGCTGTCAAGGAATGGAAAACAGAGCCACTGCCACCACAGGGGAGCCAGCAAACACATTTTCATGTGGGATGCAGAAAAGGAGGCATCTGATCCCCCCTCCTCGCCCTGCACCTCCTTTCAACACACACCAGCCCCCAGCCCACCTGTCAGGGCAGAGGAGGGTGGGGTTTTCTTCCCTGCCTCCCTTCCCATCCCCTTCCAAAGGCCATCTGGGCTTCAGACCTGTCCATGCACCACCCTGTTCACCAGTAATTGCTACCTGGTCACCCTGGAGCAGGAGCAGAGCCTGGGTGGGAACAAAGCACAGTGCCCTTTTTTCACTGCCTGGGCAGCCTGGCAGGGTGGGCTGGGGGCCTTGGGAGCAGGATGAGGGGAGCTCAGAGGGGATAATGGCTTCCCTAAGTCCTGCTGTGCTGAGCACTGAGACAGGGACAGCAGTCTGCAGGCAGGGGCTGGAAGGAGGGCAGGCGTGGGTGTTGGAGTGTGTATGGCTGCTGTGGCTGTCCCCAGGCCTCCAGCCTGTGCAGGGGGGACCAGCAAGGGCAGGGGGAAAGCCAAGTGGCAGGCAGYGCTCCCCTCAGCCTGCCCGAAGAGTCTGTCTCCATCCCATCGATGTGGCGCTGGCCCTTGTGCTCATCCTGGCGCCTGGGGCTGTGGGTGGGCACTCAGCAGCTCTGTAATCTTTCCAAGCAGGAATGTGGGGGTATGTGACCATGGCAGGGAATGGGATCCCAGCCCACGCTGTCCTCAGCAAGCTGTCATCTGAATTACTTAGGTTCAAGGGCTTTTTTTCATTTCTCTCTCCTCTCTCTCTCTCTCTCTCTTTTCTTTTTTTTTGCAATGCTAATAGCTCTGCATTGCACTGGCTACTGATCCCTCATTAATCTGGGCAGCACTTCACAGCCAGTCAGAGTGACTTTTGGCAGGTGCACAAAGGCAGGCAGCGACACACAAACCCCCACCCCGGCCAAAAAAATTACCATGCACAGCCTTCCTCCAACTTTTGTCTCTGTGTGGCGAGGACATGGATTAAGGAATTTCTCCCTCTGCCTTTGATGCTGTGTGTCCACCCGTCCCCCCACAGCCTCCTCAGTCTGTCTTCCCCCAGTTCTGTCTCTCCCTGTGCTTTCCCGTTTGTGGTGGCACTTCTGTTCTGGGTCRTGGGCACCCACCCGGTGACTTTCTCCCCACCATGGCAAATGCTGGATGTATCCAGCAAATGTGGCTGCCCAGCTCAGAAGTTCTGCATCCAGAGGCTGTTTGTGTGGGCAGAGATGGATGATACCATCMATGCTTTCTCTTTTTAACTGCTGTGTAAAGAGGAGCTTATGGCAACATCCTCCCAGGTCCTACAAGGAAGGTTTGGGTCCTGGGGGGACATCCCCCCTGCCCAGGCAAGGCACAGGTTTAACCCCATTGTGCCTGTGACACCCCACCTACAAACACTCAGCTGCTGGTTGGTTGTGGGTGGGAAGAGGCAGGAATTGCTCCCAAGGGAAAGCTGGGAGGGACCTTAGGATGGGGAAAATGCTCCTGATGGGAAAGCAGCCTGGGCAGGTCACCAGGACCTTAGCAGGGCTGGCCTGCCTGCAGYCTGCTTGGTGCAGGCCCCAGGGAGGAGCCAGGGGTTCAGAGCGTGCTGGAAGTCCTGGACAGAGTCATACACCAGCTGGATAATCCCAGCATCCTTCAGAGCCCTCTCCTCATTCTCCAATTCCAAGCCATACCTCAGCACAGAGCAACTCAAGTCAGCAGGGTGTTGGCACTCACCCTGTGAGGTTTCATTTCATTTAAATATCATTAGGAGTTAATTTCACCTGATTCCTTTGGCGTTGCCATCCACACTGGTGGGTGCCACCAAAGAGCCCCCAAGGTCTGGGTGGCACAGAGAGCCTCACTGTGCCACTACCCTGCAGGGAGGTGCCCTGCCTAGCAGACCAAGTGATTCACAACCTGGTGGGTCTCCTGCCTACCCACCCCGAGGTGCCTGGGCTCCCAGTGGCTCTGGGGGACACCAGTCAGGCCTGCATCCAGATGTGTTCCAGATGTGGGGCTCAGGTCGGGTGTCAGGAGCAGCTGGGAGTGCAGAACCCAAGGCTCTGATGTTCTGGGCAGAAGGCTGGATGTGGGGATAGGAAAGGAAAGACTTTCACTTGGAGCAAGAAAGCAAAAATGTCCCTCCTCCTGTTAGGAATGCCCCAGAGTGACAGGAAAAGCCCGGAGGGGGCTGCAGCTTTCATGCCAGAGGGATTGCATCTGTGCTGGGCTGTCGCATGTGCTGCACAGAAGGGACTGGAAAAGGGCTGGTTCTTTGTCAGGATGGGTTCCTGCTTTTAAGGTACTCCTGCAAGCTGTGGGGTGATGGCACTGCCCATCTGGTGTGCACACATCCCTTGTGTGTGTACAGCCACACTGCCAGGGCAGCCTCATCCCACAGGTGCCCAGCTACCTCCTGGGCACCCCAGTGGTGCAGCCCTCCCTTCCTCCCTTCCTCCCTTCCTGACCAGGCAAAAGTTTGGATCTTCCTCCTGTCATTGAGCTGTTGGTGYTGCCCAGGACAGTGTGATTCTGTGCCTGACCTTCTCCTGCCTGGCTGGGGACATGTGGAGGACCCCACACGTGTAGCACCATGAAGCTGCTCCCACCCATGATGTGATGCTTGCCCTGCTGGAGCCCCTGSCTGGGCACTGGTGCTCACTGCTGGGCTGTGTCAGTCCCACACCACCCCTCATCCTGCAGCATCTTTATTAGGAATGTGTCTGGGCAGGGGATGCCCTGTGTGCCCCCCAAACCGTGCACAGCAGCACAGGGGGGTACTCAAGCGGGCAGCATGTTGGCCCTCAGTCTCAGAAGTGGGCTGGGGGGCACTATCCACAGAATCATAGAATTTCTAGGTTGGAAGAGACCTTTCAGATCATCCATTCCAACCCATATTCTAACACCTCAACTAGATCTAACACCTCAACTAGATCCCACTCAGCTTCTCCAGGTACTCCTGCCCTGGAGGGCAATATCCCAGTCAGCCTCTCCAGATACTCCTGCCCTGATCCCTCAGATGCTGAGCCCTCCCCCTGTGTCAGCCACATGTGTTTGCTCACCGGGGTCCGTGCCATCAGGRTGCATTTCTGCTGAGCACCTGCATCCCTCTGTCCTGGAGCCARGCTCCAAATGGATCAGAGATCCCTCGGAAGCTTAAATGGGGTTAAACCATTGCACTTTGCAGCACAAAGGACAGCAGGGTCTTCTAAGGCTCAGACAGCAGTGACAAGGGGGCGGAGGGAATGGTTTCTAGGAAGAAACCATCTATCRTAACTTGGTACTTGTCCAGGGGCCCAGCTGGAGAGATGCAAGCCAAAACAACGGGATGCCAGCAGGCACGGGAGCAGGCTGCCCAGAGGTGCTGCTGCTGGAGAAGCCTCCTCCCAGCACTGGCAGTGGCGCCCTGAAAGCGCATCGCGCATCCCAGCCACCGCCTGCAATATCCAACTCCCGGCTCTGCCCTGGCGTGTCCAGGGAGCCCGCACACACATCTGCTAGTTTCTGGTGACCTCTAGAGGAAGCTGCTCCACTCTGACGCCRTGAGTTTGGGAGTGGGACGAAGTCTTTAAACCTTTAGGGGAGCTGCAGCTGGAGCATCTCCCTCCACTTCCCTCCTGGTCCTGAGCTTGTGCCTCTGCCCACAACGCCTCAGTATTTCCAAAAGTGCTGCAAAAGCCCTGTTATCATCTTTCAGCTGAGCTAAATTGCCTTACACCTCCYGGGGACCCCTCTGACTGCTCTCCTCTCCCCACTGCTGCCCTCAGGTCGAGCTGTCGGATGGGACATCGCACACCATCACGGACGCTTACGCTGGCAAGGAATACATCATCCAGGTGGCAGCCAAAGACAACGACATCGGCACGTGGAGTGACTGGAGCGTGGCTGTTCATGCCACCCCCTGGACAGAGGAGCCCAAGCACCTCACCACGGAGGCCCAGATCACAGGTAAGAGCCTCCTCCCAGTACAAACAGGCTTCATGCAGGGGAAACACCAGACTCTGGGCTGAGGGATCTTCTCTTTGGCTCCATGCAAGTTTTGCCTACAGGATAGCCCTAAAAAACTGGTGGAGCTGCAGCCCTTCCCCCTGCACTTTGCCCCACCTGTCAGTAGGCGCAACCATGGCCTGAAGGATGCTGACTCAGCTCATATGGGTCCAGCATCCTTCTCACCAGGATACGTGGGGCGGGACAATGAGGCTGGCCATTGTATTGTTGTTGTTGTTGTGGTTGTTGTTGTGGTTGTTGTTGTTGTGGTTGTTGTTCCCTGGAGTGCTGTCCCCCTCCAGCCCCCTCTCCCCTCTCCAGTCCTACCCCCTCCACACCCCTGACCCCTCACGCTGGCTCAAGGGGATGCCAATTCAAAATAAAAGCCACCAAGTTAACACCAAGTCTCTGTTTCTAGGAAAGAGCTGGGACTGTGTCCAAATGGGTGTTATCAGCCCTCTGTTTCCCAGAAAGTATGGAGCAGACCCTGCACTGGTTTCCTTGACTCCCGCCCAGACAAACCCCCCTTTGCAAAACAGCACCTGGTAGAGCACCTGGATATTCAGGCAGCAGCAGGGATTTGCAGCCCCCACCACCATTCCCAGGTGGATAAACCCCCACAAGGAGTGCAGGAACACTTTGCAGCAGTGCTACTGTCAGCGTTTTGGTTTTGCTTCCATTTCCACCTGCGCTGTGCTAAATGCAAATGCCCCWGTCAGTGTCACCTGCCCTGTTCAGGCACACGTGTGTCCCTCACACACACATCCCTTTGTGCCTGGTGCAGCCTGGCAGGGCTGATGTGGGACACCCCAACTCCAATGCTGAGCCCCACTGTGACGCCTCAGTGGAGTCTGAAAGATGCTGAGACGACTCTGTGGTCCCCAGCCTCAGCCCAGACAGTCTGGCCAGGGACACGCTGGGGCCATCTGGATGTGGCCAAAGCTGCCCCTGCCTGACTGCTCATCCAAGCACTCCCTGCAATCCTGCAGCCCTCTGCAGGCACAGACAATCCATCTGGTTCAGGACAAAGCAGGACAAACCCTGTGAGCCAGCCCAGCAGATGCAGCCTGCTGTGTGTGGCGTGTTCTGTGGGTGAGGGATGCTCTCAGCTGAGCACTAGAGGCTCATTGTGACTTCCCAGCTAAGATTCCCACAGACCTGGTGCATGGAGTGGCTCAGCTGGTCAGGAAGGGGATGAGAAGGATGCCCAGCTCTGCCTGATGGCAGAAACATCTCCAAGCAGTAGGTCCACTGTCACAGCCAGGGAAGTCTCATGGATCACACCATCCCTTGAATCATCCCAGCCCTCTACCTCAGCCCTAGTGTGGTATAGCACTGAAAAGAGCAGTCTGGAGCCAGGTCCAATCCACACCAGCAGGAAAGCAGGGCTGCTCCTATGGGATGAATCCCAGGGCATCCCAGCCCTCCTCACCACCCACTCTCCTTTCTCGCAGAGACAACAAGTGCTAGCACCTCCTCTTTCATGGCACCACCCACAACCAAGATCTGTGACAAGGGGGCCGTGGTGGGCAGCGGGGCCATGGCAGTGTGTTGGACAGCTGGACTGGTCGTGGCTGCCTATAGTGTCCTCTTTATTTAGTGAGTATCTCCCAAATCTGAGGCATGAGAGACAAGATGTGGGTGCTGGGATGGGGCAGGGACATGGGGAATGTGGTTGGGAAAGGGATGCTCTGGCCAGACTGTGGGTGAAGGGCATTGGAAACAAGTCATTTGGGTTTTTCTTGCAGTTTTGTAAAGGCACCAAGTCTGTCTGCTTTTCCAGATGGATATGCGGCTGGAGGTCTCAAAAATGGCTTTCCAAGCAAAGCTGGAAAAGTGGTCTGTCTTTGATGTCTTGTTCTCAGCAGCCCTCTCCCATCCTCTCTGCTGACATTTTTAAGAGGCAAAGAAACCACATGGAAATCTAAGGCCTTTGCTTAATGATGAAAGAAAAATTGTCCAAGATCAAAAAATTCAGATTGCATCTCAAAAATGTCCTTAATTTGGCTTAGGATGGAGCTGGCAGCCTGGAGAGCCACAACAAAGCACCTCTCCTCTACAGACAAGGGCTGCTGTCTCATGGGTGTCACGCCCAGATGCCCTTTCACTGTCCCMATACTGCCCAAGGACAGGGATGGATCCTGTCACATGGGTCACTTTTGGGAGATAAAGGATAAGCCACCCCTCCTTTGGTGCCCAGAGATAAGATCCTTGTGGTCAGGGGGTTCTTTGCTCCCCTCTGACAGTGTCATCTCGTGTGTGACACCAGGAGGGCCGGGGGCATGCAGCCAGGGGAGGGTGGGCAGGGCCCAGCCCTGGGARGAGGAGGAGGAGATGGAAATTTGGGCACCTGAGTGAATTTCTCCTGCGGAAAAAGGCCGGAAAAGAGGGGGAAAAGGAAATTCTGCTGGGTGTATCCCGCGGGTGGCTGAGCAGAGCTGAGTTCGGAGCGACACCGYGACCATTCTTCCCCCCGCTTGCAGATCTCCATCTGTCCATCCACCGCAGCCCAGCGCAGCCGCCTCCCCGCCGCCCGCCGCCGCCCCCGCCCCGCCGCCCCGCTCCCGGGTTGAGTCTCTTCGCTCTTCGATTTTGCACACGTTGAGGACGTGCCGCGCTTCTCGCCGCCACTTCGGAGGAGGACGGAGCTGCTGCCGTCCCCTGGGGGGCCGCAAATCCCTCTCCCGGCCCGGAGCGAGGAGACAGACACACGTCCGTGCCCCTTTCCTCAGCCGAGGGGAGCGAGCCGAGGGTCCCGCTCATACAGCTAAACCCCCCCACGCCAAAGACGTGCCCGCCGCCCCCGCGGCCGCGCACCGAGAAAAGGGGATATGAAAACGGGGGGGTGGTGAGGGGAATGATGCTCCAAGCTGTTGTACCCCCTTATGGCAAAAGGGGGTCCCCCAAGGACTGGACTCGCTCCCCTGAGCTCTCGACCACGTGGCGAAGCTGGAGGGGTGCACGGATCGGGGCGGGGGGGGGGGGTCTCTTTTGGTCCCCTCCGAGGGGGTGGTGGACCTGGTGGCTTTCACAAGTGCGACGGGGAGCACGGAGCTGGCGGGGTTTTAATGGGATTTAAAAAAAAAAAGGAAGTGAAACACCGGTAAAACCTCCCCTGCCCTTTGCCGAGCACCTGGAGAGCTGTCCCTCCACCTCCCCCTCCACAGCACCCTGCAGGAGCCTTCGCTACCCCCAACCCCGACCCAACATCACCCCCAAACTTTTAACCGTGTTGGATACAGGGAATCACCCCCACTGATGTCTTTGTCTCATTCTCCAACAAAAGCAGAATAGCTCTGCTGTTGCCTTTAGAGCTGGAGCCCTGCAGACCTGTGCCCCGCTGTCCCCTGCTGTCTCTGGCTGTCCCCAGCTGTCCCCATGCCTGCTCTGCTCTCCTCTCCTCCCCATCCTGCCCAAAGTCCTGTTTTGTAAAGACACCTCCTCTTGGCCCTGCCTGGACCCAAGCGCAGTATTTAATACCATACGTCCTAGTATTCCCACTGTTGACATGCTGTATTTGAATTTTTTATAGATGTATATATATAAAAAAAAAGAAAAATAATAAAAAAAAAAGTAATAGAGGGGATAAAACTAAGCTCACAGAGACAACGCACACGCACACACACACAGACACAGACACACACACACACACACCAGGAGAGACTGTCTTCATTAAATGTTCATTTCATGATGACTGGCGGCTCTGGGTGTCATTTCCCTTCCATCTGGGGAGGGGGGTTTTGGCTGCCTTCTCCCATGCGTGGTGCTGGCTGARTTGGGGAAGGACATGGGAACAGCATTGAGTGGACGCACACACACAGAGCCTGGAGCCTGCTCTGGTGTTTGAGACCATAGCACCATCCCCCCAGAGGGGTGGGAGACCCAAAAGCTGGCCTTCAGGACATCCTGGGAAGGTGCCCAGCCTGGAGACTCCTGGTGAGGGAAAGGAGATGGTTGTCACCACCCCATATGACACCTCTGCTGTGACAGGGAAGTGCCACATCTCCCCATTCACAGGCCCTGGAGGGTCCCCTGTGTCCCCAAGCTCTGGCTGCACCCTGACGTCTCTCAGGCAGGCAGGAGGATGGAGACCTGCCTGAGCCCCACTGCAGCCTGGAGGTGGCATGTAGTYACAACTAATGCACTTCTCATGTCTGATTAATAATTTCATGTTAGGAAAACGTAACTGGCCCAGATGCTCTGAATTAAACTTCTGTCAGGGCAGGGCTCACAGGGACCCAGCGTGGGGGCAATGGAGGCAGCCAAGAACATTGTTGGAGTCTGTCCTTTCCTCACGTGCCTTGCTTGGGAGCAGGGGTGCCATCAAGCAATGYCCAGGGGGAAAAGCTCAACTTTTTATAAAATTACCTCTCTGGTGCCCCAGCTAAGTCTCTGCAGCAGGGAGACGTGTGTGTGGCTGGCTGGCTGGATGCACACATGAATGGGGTGGGTGGATGGGTGAGTGGGTGGAAGGAAGGAAGGACAGAGGTGAAGGAGCCACAGTCTTGGCTCTGCAAAGCCTGAAGGCAGCACCAAGCTGGTYGCTTGCTCCCACCAGGCACTTGCTGTGATTTGAACAATGTTGGAGCTTTATTTAGGGAAGAGCTCCGTCAGATGCAGACCTGTCTCTGGCTTGGCCGTGCTGGCGGCAGCGCTGACTTGGTTCACTGGTTAATGTTCCATTACCAGACAACATGCCTCCGTCATTTATTAATGTTTCATTAGTGTTAAAAACATCTGGTAATTAATTATGCACTAATTATGGATTCACAGTGCTAAAAGCTGGGGTAATCTACCATAGCAGATGGCTCTTTGGGGCAGGGGGAAGGGACAGCTCTTGGAAGAGATGAAAATGTCAGGCCCAGCCCTTGCTAGGGGGAATCATCCCAGACAGACAGATCACCTTCATCTCCTCCCAGGATTTCCATAGCTGGTCCAGAGGCATGCTGTCTCAGTTATTAGGCAGAAGAAACCTGTCCCTCTCAAGCTGTTTCAGGGACCAAGGGAGTGGTGCTTCCACTGCTCAGGGCAGCTGTGTRAGAAGCCATCTGAGAGCAGTGGCTTTCACATAGAGCCCCAGGCATCATCCAGCACCTGGAGTTGGTACTCGGCTTTCTGCCCGCTCTGGGATGCTGTTTGTCAGCCCTTCCGTGGTTCCTGGCCACGTTAAGCAGCAGCCTATAAAGCAAGGGGTGTCGTAAAAGCCCACTCATTAAGTGCCCCAGGAATATTATGTACAGATGTGCAGAGATGTTTCAAACTGGGGAAGGTCCCAGGGGAGCATCCCTGCCAAGCAGAAAATCCATCCACTTAGCAGCATAAATCCATACAGGAAGAAAGAGGGAATTACAATGCTCAGAGAAACCTGTGCATCACATAACCTGAAATCCAATACATCACCCGGGTGCAATGGGTCCCTGCATCTTCCCAGCACATATGTGGCAGTAAATCCCACCTTAGGTGTTGTTTTTGGGCTGTTGCTGATGTGAGAGCAGCCTTGCACGGAGCTCCCCAAGCTCTGCAAGAGGGATCAGAAGTGTGACTGGAAAGCAGGAGCTATTTCCTGGACTTGAAGCCTTGGAGGAAGCAGGAACTCCCCATGCTTGAGCGAGGGGCTGAACAGTGGAATGGGACTGAATGCACCTTCTGCATCCTTCCCTTAAGCAGGTGCTAGCAGAGACCTAATTCTCCCTGACCCAATAGTCAGAAAATCTACCTGCTCCCACACCAGCCTGTCATCCAGAGCCTGGACCTCCCAGGGGACAAAACCCAGTTTATTTATCCCAAATCAGGCTGACAGGAATGTGTTGTGCAGCCTGTGATGGGGTGGAGGAAGGAGGAGCAGGAAGGGTACTGTGTTGTGCATTCCAGCTCTGGCAGAGCATCAGTCTGGCACAGTCACAGGTGAGAATGGGGAATGAAAGCAGGCTCAGCTGTTGAGAAAGCACACCCATAGCTGCACTGCCAGACCTGAGCTGAGAGCTTGCTGGGCTGGGTGGAAATTCCAGGTGGGATCTTTTGAGCCAGCTGGCAGAGGAGAGCTGCTGCATGTTTGCACAGTGGTAAATCTGGTCCTCCAAGGGCAGGGACCCTCCTCCATCACAACAAATGGGAGAGTGTCAGGTGAGGTGAAAGCAGCAGGAGCTGGTGGAAAGGCAGTCTCTGGGATGAAAGCATGAAGGGCAGCATCTGTGAGGGATGAGACTGTAAACAGAGTCAGCTTGACTTGGAGAAGCCCAGACTCTCCCAACCCCCAACTTGCAGTAGCATCAAGTCCAGCAAATACAAGAGCCCAGCCCAAAGCACAGGGTRCTCATTCAGAAGAAGTTGATGTCTCCTGTACAGAGCTTATGTCTCCTGTACACTGGATGCCTCTGGCAGATTATAGCCTTCCTCCCAGGGCTTTCTTCCCCGGTGGCAGGAGGGGTAGCTCAGGCAACAAGATCCCACCATGAGGAAAGCCTCTTCTCTGACATCTTTGGTGCGGGAATGAGCCCAGGAGCTTTGAGCTAATCAGCCACCACCACACAGAGAAGCAGATGGAGCTGCAGGTGCAGACCTTGGAGGTGAAAACAGCCTTGGGCATCCTCACAATGCTGTAGGGCAGAGGTTTRTAGCAACAAGACATGACAGATCATCACAGCAAACCACAAATGACAGTCTTGCACCATCTTATTTGTTGGTGGCTCCAGACAAGGACTTGATTCACCTCCAGAAGAAACTGCCTGTTGTTTGAAAAACCTCCAAGCAGTGATGCTTTTCTTTGTTGTGTCCATCGTGACTGGCTCAATGTCTGTCCTGACATTGTGTCCCTGGTCCACACACATTTCTCCCTGCAGCCTCATGCCCTCCCTCCCCACTRGACCTGCCCTGAAACCTCCTCACTGCCCAGATGGGCATCTCCCACCACTGTTYTCCCATCTCCTGTCACTGCCCCAGTGCTACAACCTCCCTGCTCACCTCCAGTCTGCCCCAGGCCCCTCCCTGATCTGGGCAGGGTGACCCACATGGATTATGTGCTCACAGCATTCCAAACCTGCCTACACACAGACACGGCAGCCAAGCACAGCCCACCCGGCTCAGCTGCAGCGTGGAGACCAGACCACACCAGGGTCCTCTAATAAGCAATTGACTCTTTTTTTCCTCCCTTTCAAGAAAAAGCCAAGCATTAATTTGGCTTCTGCCACTCTGTTTATCTAATAGCATCGCTGATTGATTGTCTTATTTATAACCCAGATCCGGTGTCTGGGCTGCTCGCGGAGACGGAGTGATTGATGGAAAGAAGACAGCCAGAAAGGGACTTAATGGAGCCATGTGGCTGAGCAGCGGAGTAGTGGCTTAGGCATGAAATGAAAAGTGTCTCCCACAAGTCTGGGCTCCTCTCCTCCTTTCCTGCGTGGTTCCCAGGGAAGCTGCTAAGTGCTGGGAGAGAGCAGCATGCTCCCTGCGCCCTGCCAAAAGCAATCAGGGACCATGCTCAGGTCTCCTCCTGCAGCCTGGCCAAGGGGACACAGCCAACAGGGACTTGGACTGCTTCCTGAGAAGGCGTCACACAGTCTCTGGGAAGGTTTCCCCCTTCCAGGATGGAAGGGATGGTTGAAAGGTGTGAGACAGCCTGAACCCTGCCCAGCCACCAGCCTGCTGTCAGGATGCCGGTCCTGCCAGCTGGAAATCAGGTCCCTGCGCAAACACATGGTGCAGAAAGAAGCTTTCCCCAAAGCACCCACCTGCAGGCTGGCAGCATCTTCCAGAGGTCTCAGTTTTATCCAAAGTTGGACTGAGATAATTCTACATCCCTAGGGAGTTTCTCTGTTTCTCACACCCAGTGGTCACAAAYCCCAGCAGAGTCACCAGCCCACATGTGAATTACCCCATGGAGCCATAAAGCACCAACAAACGGGGAAGGAGATGCAGTCCCAGGAGGTGACATGCCATCATTCAGGGTCATGCTGTGGATGTGTGACAGCCTGGATATGTCCCAAACCTCCAGTCTGCAAATTCACCCCAGAGCAGCCTGTCCCCAACTGCAGGATTGGATCGTGGTCAGGATATGGCTGACAACTCCAAGTCCTCAGGAAGGCATTTGGCTTTGATCTGAGCCAGAACTAAACCCTCATCTTGTCCATAAAGATCAGTTAGGGAAGAAAAAACAACATACTGGTTCAGTCAAAATATTTCATAGCTGTTTAATGGTCTTTATTTCATGTCTGATTGTAACAGATAATCTAATACAAGCCTCAAGCAAAGCCAAACACAGTTGTTTCATTATGAAGGACCCCATCAGCCAGCTTTGACGTGGCCAAACCCCACTCCTTTCCTTTTTTTGTTTTTTTTTCCTTTATTTTTTCACCACATATGAAATTTGAGGAAAACCAAAGCAACTTTGTGAACACTGCTGGTTCAGAGGATTGAAAGAAACCATCCAGGAGACAGGTCTCCAGTACTGGACATATTGCTGTTCCCAACTCAAGTGCTTGGCAAACACTATCCAATGCCTTGTGATAGTTTTATTGCTTCCAGGAGAAACCCCTCCTTGGAAAGTCCCCCTGAACAGCAGATAYGGGCAGGTGATGAACACTGACTTTGGCAGGGGTGTTCCCAGTCGTGGTGGTCCCTCTGTGGATGATGCCACTATCACTCACCATGTGTCCAGGGCTGGGAGGAGAAGGGACCAGGACAGGGTGATCCTTGCCGAGTGCTGGAAGGTGGAAGGGCCCCTRAGCAGTGGGAGCGGAAATGGCCTTTGATGTGGGAGCTCTCCTTTCGCAAACACAATGACTCGCAGAGAAGTTTTATAAACATGGCTATTGTTGCTCCATCCCTTTGGTGGGAACAGATGGTCCGAGCGCTCTGTTCAGCCCCCCTTCCCTCCCCTCTCTCCCTATCCCCATTAATAAAGCCCCAGCAAGTCCAGCGCCGCTAAGGTTTTCCCAAGGGGGATCAATAAATAAATGTAATAACAACAAAGGGGCCCATGCAGACGAGATTGGGTTACAAAGAGGCCTCGGCCCCCCTCCTCCTTTCCGGGTGAGAGTCACTGCATGCAGGCACTCTGGCCAGTTCGAGGAAAGGTTCCTCTATCCCCACTGTCTGTGGGAAGTGGGGACAGGATCTTGCTGCTGAAATAGCCTAGCACCACCCTGCAGTCATGGATGGCAGTGTGTGACCTTGGTGGTCACCTTGCAGCCTTGGCCATGGGATATTAACGGCAAATGGCTGCCAGAWCCCCACCTTTGGAAGTCACCTTAGGTGGCTGTGGGAACAGGTTCAAACACTGACCCTGGGTGTGCAGCAGGCAAGTTGCCTTCTTCTAAGATTTCCTGGCTGAGATGTTGCTCGAGGTCCTTTCCTAGCAGGATCCCATCCTAGAGAGTGCACTTGGGAGCAGGCATCATGGCTTCACCTGGGCTCACTTTGTGCCTCACTCTTGCCTACTTAAGACCAGGGAATGTTCTGGCCAGCTGGAAAGCATTGGTGACCCTGACCTACTCCTCAATGGTGTGGTGAGGTTTAATGTGGGTTAGCTGGGATCAAAGCAGGGCAGAGCAGTTTGCAGACAGGGTTTTCCTGTGGAAGCCACCAGCATGCACCAAATGCTGCCCATGAGAGTGCAGGGCAGGAGAGCAGCTTCTCCATGAGCATCAGTAGGGTTTGAAAGTGGCCACAGCATCTCACCAGACTCTGGATGGTGGAGCAGTCACGTGGAGGCACTCCATCGAGTGGTCTCACAGTGGGGAAGGAGGGGACCACCTCCAAAAAGCTTTCTAGGAGCTCATCTACTGAGGAAGGGCCCAAGGCTGGAGTAACCCCATGGGCAAGGCCCAGAGAGGACTTTGGTGACATGCAGGAGGGACTGAGCAGATGGTTTGATCCAAGAGCTGACACTGAGCCCTGCTGACACACCCCCGTTCGCTGCCGTCGTCCATCCTCCTCCCCAGCTGGTCCCTGCTGCTTGGAGGTGACAGGATGCTGGTTTTATCTGTGCAGGACTCCTGCAGCTGGGGGTCCGTGGGATGAAACGTGTTTCACACACGCACATGCACGCACTGCCGCCTCCCCTGCGAGTCCCTGCCTCCGACCCCTCGCTCGTAAAAAAATTAAAACTCTAGATATCATCTCTCACAAACGTGGATTTGAGGCCTCGTCAGTCACCAGACACGTCCCACAATCTGCACTGGCTCCAGACAGCTGGAGGGGTTTGCTGGAGGACCAGAATGACTTCATGGCGCCTCCCACGTACCGGGGGTTACCCGAAGTGCTTGGTGCGGGGCGGGGAGCTGGGGCCAGGGGCACAGGGCCCCATCCTCACCATGCACCACCGTGCCACGCCCTGCACCCAGCYGGGTGGGGCTGGCCTGGGGAGCAGATAGGAAAGCTCTCCCGAGGTGCAGAGGCTCTCCCTGTGGGTGCAAGCAAGGCAGCTGGGCTGGGCTCCTGTGCCGGGGAGGTTTATGAGGGCTGACCCCTCGCTCCGAGCGCCTGGGGCAGGATAAATCCCACTCGGCCTCGGAGTGCAGGTGCACGAGGCTGCCGGGGAGCGGAAAGGACTGCAGATGCATGGGGGATCCAGCAAGGGGGAGCTGGGGCCGGCCTCAAGCTGTGTGCTGCTTTGGGTCCATCCCTGCGCCGGGAATGGTCCCCGTGCCTGCTCCGGAGCCCGCTGCATTGCTCTGCATTGCTGCATTGCTCTGGGCAGGGCTGCCTGCGCACAGCCTGCCGTGGAGAAGCTCAGGGGTGCAGGAAGACTTGCACCATGCCAGTGGATGTGCTGCAGGATGTTCAGAGGAGACTCATGGCGTGGCGGGGGTACCCACAGCATCCCCTGGGTACCCTAGGTGTTCTAAATATGAAYCCATAGCTTAGTGCCTCACATTCTCCCCTGGTTTAAATCCCATCCAGGACTTCCTAGCTACTGTAATGAAAGCAACAGGAGATCACCTATTAAGTCCCTATTAGGCCTGATGTCTCAGCCATGGTGGCATGAAAGATGCTGTGCCAAAGGCCTCAAGAGAGGATACTGGTGATGTTCCCAGCCTTGGGGGCTCCTGACCTCCCTTCAACACTGGGAGATGCTTGAGGCCTACACTGGAAAAGGAGTGGCATCAACATAGCCCTCAGTTCTACAAGCCCACCCTGGGCAGTAGGTCCTGCTGGTCTGGGACGTGGGGAACTTCATGTGCAGGGCTGACAGTGACCTCTGCAAGAGCAAAAGGGATTTCAGCTCAAAGCCCACCTCCCCCATTYAAGGATCTGAATCCTTGCCTTAGGAGCCAGGCAGGGGGTTGGGAACATTTCCCTGAGTGAATTATAATCACCTTTCARAAAAAAAATAAAAATAACACRAAGCAGGTGGCTGAGCTCGAAGGTGGATAAATGCCCATCACAGAGCACCTGACTGCAGCCAAGCACAAGCTTAACTTTGGACTCTTTGGAGTCAGCACATCCTTATGCTCTCTGTCAGTTTGGGGCTTAAGCCCTCCGTGTGTGTCTTCTACCAATGCTTGGGTAATTTATAGACATGTGAGGCTATTCAGAAYTTTTTTCTGTGAACCTCTTGCATGAACCCAGTCTAGCTGGTCGGGTCATGTTTGCCTCTCATCCATAGCTCGGTAGAAACACTGTGCAGTATGAATCAAGCCCAGGAGTAAATGCTAGGACTTGGTACCCCAATCACAGACTACATCTCTCAGGCATGCCATCCCCTGCTTCATGGCCACTTTACCCTACCTGACAGGCTAACAGATGKGCACACCCCTTAATTACAGCACAGTGAATCCAGTTAGTGCTGTTTAGTTAGAGATCTTGTCTATTGGAGGAGCTCAAGTGGTACTCACTCAGCTCAGCAGCCCAAGTCTCTGGATTTTCAGGCCCTTAATATTCACTCTGATCTGTTCATAAGTTATTTATGGGGAGTGGGAAATGCCTTACAAGAGAACTCACTCCAAACTGCGAGTGCTTCTGAGGCACCTTGCAATCTGCTTGCACAGGGAAAGGAGGGGAAAGTAATGAATAAATKATTGTTTACAAATTATTTACTTGTCTCCACTAATTTCCACATTGTTTACCTGGCAGCATGCTGAAGTCAGGAGCAGTTAAAGACTTCATCCTGGTGTATGAGGGGATGGAAGTTGAGCAGCATGGGGGGAAGGAAGCCAATGAAGCAGAAGAGTAAGGAGCCAGCTTTGGCTGCCAAAATTGGCTATTGAGTGTGGTCTTGCTTGGTCTTCACACTCCAGAAGAAATTGCTGTGCAGGGGGGTATCTCTGTCATAACTTCCTAGGATGCATGGAGTCGAATCCAGAGCCATCCAAGCTGCTGAGGGTTGTGAAGTCCTTAAGAGGACTACACTCTGCAGAAGATGACCAGGCCTTGCTAGGAGCTCACTGTCTATTCCCTGGGAGCCAGGACTTTGTGGGGAAAACCAGGAAAAGGTCCTTGCTGTGAACTATGCAGGAGAGTGAGACCCAGCAAAAAGGCTGAGCTGTTTTGGTATCAACAGTGTAAGGTTTGTGAATGTGGGAGTGAAGATGCTTACAGACCATGGCATGTTGCCCCAAAATGCAAATGGGAACTCTGCCCTGGGGCAAAATCACCCCAGCAGATCATGGCTACCTAATGAGCCTGTCCTCTTACCTAAAGCCATTTTAGGCTTCTCAGTCCTATCTCAAGCTAATTTCCCACAGTAAACCAGAGTCAGAAAGTCACCGTGAAGAGGAATGGGCACCAGCAAAATTAATGTGTGTGTGGCTGTCATTTGGAGTAGAAAAGGGCATTTGGCTATGTCAGGAGAGCAGGACAAGCTRGGAACTGGTCAATCTCAGCTGGATTGATGTCTCTTCCAGACTTCCCCAAGCTTCATTCCCCTCCTGTTGCTCAAGGATTTGTGAATTCCCTTTGGCTGAGCATTCAGATCCTGTATCCTTTCACACTAGRTGCTGGAGCATCCTAGGAAACATAACTATGGAAGGAGGCACAAGATGCCCGCAGAATGGAGGGGGAAACACCTCCTGAAGCTTGAACCAGGACTGCCACCAACTGCTGGCAAAGCTCAGGTGCTTGGATAATGCAGTTGCACAGTGTGTGATTAACTCACCCTGCAGGACAGTGACCCACAGGACACAGAGTGATGCTGTGAATGAGGGACTGGTGAGGTTCACAGAAAGGACAGGTGCGAGTCAAATTACCCAGCTACAGGCTGTTTTTATTAACCAGCATGGAAACATGGACAAGATGGGATAGAATCATGCCAGCAAGACCCATGAGCAGCCTGTCCCCAGCACTCACAGCTGCCAGTGCCATGACCATACCCTGGGGACAGACAGCAGTGCCCAAGTCCTCAGGCTGCAGGAGACTGAGCAGAGCTGCAGGCACACCAGGGTGGGAGGGGGAATTTGGGATGTTCCTACTTGTAGCCTGGAGAGACAAAGCTGTCTGCAGACTGCAGGACACCTTTGGGACCTTGTCTCCTYCCTTCCATCCCTGGTCTCAGCTACCCCTCACTGGATAGCTGGGATCCCACCACTCCTCAAACTCCTCCATGCCCTACCCTGCTTGGCACTGACCCTGCTCCCCACAGCCTTCCAGCTCATCATTCCCTGCGAGCAACCTGTGAATCATCCTTGTACACATATCTCCCTTGGCCTTGGGGAGAGGAAATTTATCCCCCTAGCTCAGCTGTCAGAGACCTCTAGCTGCCAGAAGTGATCAGGATGCTCTCAATTCATTGCAAAGGGTGCAGGGCTCCAGGGAAGGCTGCTTCCCTGCCAAACCTTTGGTGCATGCTTGTGCCCCAGCCATGGAAACTTTCTAGGAAAATTGCTCAGCGTGACTTAATTGCTGTGCTCCTGAATGAGGGCACATGAACCTGGTCAGGAAGCAGAGAGGCAGGAGGGGACTGCAGGCAGGACRTGCAGCTTGGGGGACTCTGACATGCTCAGAGTGGTGAGTATCTACATGGTGGAGACTCTCCCAGCTCGCTGGAGAGTCCTGAAGCATGCAGACCAACAAACAGCAGGCAAATGATTGAGGAATGCCCTAACCCTTGCCAGTCCCTTGTCAAGTCCCTCACAGAAGCATGAGCAACACATCCAGATGCAGACATCTGGTTGTGCAGCCCTTCTCGTCATTGACCCAAGGAAATTGTGCAGCTGAGAAGGCACGAGGGAGAACCATGTGGAAATCCCTGTAGGTGCCTTGCCCAGTGCATGGATCCAGCAGGGATGGRCTCACATCTGAGTGAGCTGACACAGAGCTGGCAGCAGTTCACTTGCTCACACCAGTCTGCTGATCTCCCTCCAAAGCACCCCCCCAAGAGCCTGCATCTCTGGTGTGAGATGAACACTGAGCAAATACCCCTGTTTTCCTGCCACAATTACCCTCTTTAACTTTTCAACTTATCACCTGCGCCGAGGTTTATAAAATTTTAAAGCTAATGGCGTCTCTAGTAATGATRCTGCAGATGTACAAGCTGCATCCTGGGATGAATAAATTATAGGAGGCCGAGTAAATTGCAATGGGAAGGACAGCAGCTGCAGGATGGAAACAGATGGCTTCACCGTGCGCCACAGCTTGGTCTCAGTGCGGGSTGTGTTCCCAGGGCTGCCCTTTTCGTGGTGGCCCTGAAGAACACCTGGGCACACCTGAGGCTGCAGATCCCGGAGCAGCAGCAAATGCAGGAGCCAACATGAGGGTCTGTGCAGGTGGTTGAGTGCTGCTGTGGGACTGGGGCTACAGTGGCAGTCTGTGGGTCAGCAGTAGGAGAGTTGGAGACCTTGCCTTCCTTCTGCTGCTCACTGGGTTTTCACACAGGAGGAGMTCACAGCCTCCAGAGCTGACAGGATGCTTGGGAGCTTTCTTGAGGGGAGGCACTTGTGGTGTCATTTACTGCTACATTTCTCCCAGAAAAGCWTTTTCTGCCTCTCTCCACCCCGGCACATGCACACAGACAGTTTGAAGAGCAGGGTGGCTCATCCTACTCCTCTGCCCTTTGGCACGAGGCATGCAGATGTATGATGAGGATGCACAGGGGGCTGTGCCGCAGGTGCATGTTTGTGTCCTGTTGGTGTCACCAAAGGGATCACCACAGATCAGTGAGGGGCTCCTTCCCACTGAGGGGCAGCTCAGCCCCAGCTGAAGTCCAACAGTGCTGTAYTTCCTGAGCTGTGGTTCCAGCAAAGCTGCTAGCACGCTTGTCACATTCAGCAGGGTGACAGGACAGGGCTGTCTCTGTCCCAGACAGGGGGCAGGTTAACAGAGCAGCTGTGATTTCCAGCTCAATTAAAGTCACATACCCCCTGTCTGCTTCAGTGTTCGCCTTTCCCTGTGCCCAGGTTCACATCCCAAACTCATCCTGAGACAGGTAACTCCTGTCAGGGCATGTTCAGGGCTCCTCAAAAGCTGCTGCAATCATGGCCTCAGGTATTAAAAAGCCTGGCCTGACCCTCACTACAGGACTGGGGTCTCAGCCACACATCTGCTGTCCCCTCTGATTTGTTGCTGGAAAAGCTCAGTCCCCGTGACATTGAAGGGATGCAAAGTAAGACACTGGTGGTAGAGGAGCCAGGGACATACAGACAGGGAGTCCCTAAGTCACTCTGTTCCCTGCTTCTCCTTATGAGAAGAGGRTCCTTTGGTCAAAGGTATACACAATGGAGCCTGCCTCTGTCATGGGGACCCAGAGAGGCTGATTAAAGCAAAGGGGACTTTGCTCCCAGAGCTATCAATGCCACCAGAGGCTCTCTGACAAGAATACAGATCTTCAGTATGCAACCAGCCAGCATGGCTCCATCTCTGAGGGATCCACAGTTCRTGCACATCCACACCCTACACACATGGGGTCCAACCAGCCTCACCCCTCCTGCATGGTGGCAGCACCACAATACTCCATCCTGCTCCTCGCAGGTGTCCCTGGTCCAGATTGGGAATGTGCATGAGGAATTCACCCTCCTCTGGTCCTGATGCAAGGGTGGCAGGAATGCCAGAGGACCACGCTGCCATCCTAAAAGGCCTTGACAGGCTGGAGATAGGGCCCAACTGGAGCTTTTTGGGATTCAGCAAGGAGAAGTGCCAAGTCCTACCCATGGGGAGCAACAACCCCCTGCACTGATGGACACTGGGGGCCACTCAGATGGAAAGAACTGGAGATCCTGGTGGGCACCAAGCTGAATATTAGCCAGCAGTGTGCTCTTGCTGAAAAATACTTATTCTGGGTTGGATTGCAGAAAGTGCTGGCAGCAGGTCAAGGGAGAAGGTCCCTGTGCTCTACACAGCAATGGTAAGGAAACAGCTGGAGCCCTGTATCCAGTTCTGGAGTCCCAGTAGAAGGGAGGTAAAGACATAATGGARAGTCTAACAAAAGGCAACAAGATGATGAAGGGATTGGATCATCTCTCCTRTGATGAAAAGATGGGAGAGACTTGTCAAGTGACAGGACCAGAAGCAATGGGCACAAACCAGAACATGGGAATCATTCTTTTATTGCCCAAGCGACCAGCCACAGGAGCAGATTGACTAAGGAGACTATGGATTACCATCTTGGGACATATTCTAAGCCTCCTGGATGTGGTTCTTGCCAACCAGMTCTAGCTGGTTGGACCCTGATTAAACAAAGTTTAGCTCTGGAAGTCCCTGAAAATATCTGTCATTCTGGGATTCTGTGAACAACTTTGCAGACATTACAATTTTTGCATTACATTACAAATTTTACATGCATTACRACTTTTGCACTGTATTTTTTGCGTGCCTGCAAGCGGGAGGCTGACAGGGCTACACTCAGTTACCCAGCCAGGAGAACTTGGGCACCTCTGGAGACATGGCCAAGCCTTAGCAGAAGGGAGAATACTCTCTCAAAGCCTGTTTACATCCGTGGGCTAAAGGAGCCCAGCAAGAGCAACACCTGGCACCAGCACTGGTGGGGTTCACTGCTTTGTCAGCAACTCCAAATACCACCTAAGCTCAGGGTCCTCAGAGCATCCCCAGAGCAGAGCTGGGAGTGGGACAGAGCAGCCTTTCTCTTTGTCTGGAGAAAGTTTTGCTGCACTGGGTAACACCRTCTAACTCCACTCTCTTCCACGGATTCATTGCCTCGTTCCAGAGCTATTGAGCCGGYGAATGTGTCCAAGAGCAGATGGATCCGCTAAGCGGCTCTTTCTTGCACATTATCTCATACAGTTTGGGTGCAATAAAACTTCCAGGCAGAACAAATCTTCAAGCTTGTGCCGTGCCTTATTTTTAGCTGCGAAGTACGTCTGTTTTAGTGCTCCTAATCCCTAGCTTGGTAGTAATTTATGGAGCAAGCTCTTGGCTCRCTTGGGCCAGAAGATTTGTAGTAAAACTTTTATAAGTTGCAGAGATAAATCCCATGGACTCTTGCAGTCTCGGGGGACTCTCTTCCAGAAGTATGTTTTGCTGAACACTCCCTCAGCATGGGAGTATCTTCAAGAGAGAAAGTATCAGATGGCTGAGAATAAACTATCCTGGGTGTCATCATGATCTGCAAATCACCTGGGAGGGGAAATCAGGGGAAGCCATGGATTCCCCAGTCTCAGACACTCAGCCAGAATTTTGACAGTACCTGCCCAGTAGGAGCTSTTTGCCCCACAATTAGGTCCTCTAAATAGTGTCTGGCAAACCCCAGGGATAAGCAACATTATCAGGCTATGCCAGGCAGCAAGATGCCTGAGACAAGRGTGGTGGCTCTGTCTTTAAGGGGGTAATTGGTGTGATCAACCACTCGCATGTACATCACCGTGGAGCTTTTAGCAAGAACAAGGCTGTGGCTTAGGAACAGGGGCAGTAGCAAATGTCTATTTCTCCACTGCCTTGTGCTCCCTCAGGTGAGGGGTTTGCAGGATTCAGCAGTGCTTTGTGCTTCAGTGGAGTAGGGGGATGAAAAACGTCAAGGAGTAGAGAAGGGGAAAAGTACAGAGACACGGGACYCTAGAGCATCCCCTTGCAGATCCCAGTGGAACCAAGGGCCCATAGCTGTGCTCCCAGCTCACCCATCCATAGGCTATGTGTAGCACCAGACCTGGTTTTCTRGAAGCCCAGATGTTTTCTGGAGCTGGCAGCTCTCAGAGATGCCCTGTCCCTGAGCCCAACATCTAGGACAGGACCTGCTCTGCAGGGAGGACACTGATTCACCATCCACACACCATGCTGCAAAGGGCTGGTATTTGCTTTGCACATATTCTTAGATTCACACAGACCCATATCCTCGAATACTTCATATTCCCAAGAGCACTTTTTCTGAAGAGAGCGAATATTTCCAGAAACCATAAAGGAGGAAGGTCAAATCCAGAGAGGAGCTGCTGCAATTCTGCACGACTTCATAACCCAGGCAGGTACCAAGGTTAGCTGCAGCTGATGGGTAGATGATCTCCTGGTGCAAAAATGGAGCAGCCTTCTCTGTACTTGGCATAAGGACCATGGAATCAYAWAGKGGTTYRGGTYGGARGGGACCTTRAAGATCACCTTGTCTCAATCCCACTACCTGGGCAGGGACATCTTCCACTAGAGCAGGTTACTCAAAGCCCTGTCCCACCTGGTCTGTCCACTTACAAGGATGGAGCATCCACAACTTATCCAGGCTCTTGACAACCCCCTGGTGCTGTTGCCTGCTGTTGTAGTGGGAAGGATGGGTATTTCCCAGAAGCTTCCCAGTAACTGAATCAGGGATAAATCTATCCAATGCCTAAATTTAGTGTCTCTGTTTGGTGTTCTTTGGCAAATGTGGAGAGCAGAGTCTGTCCCATCACAAACTGTTGGGATCTGATGAGTCTGGGCTGATCAGGGGATGGCCCTGAGAGGTATCCTCACACAGTCCTGGCTCTCCTTCCAGAAATACAGTTAGTYCAGTTCTGGTGTCCACCAGGGATATTTTCCCGGGAGAAAAGTCACCCAGACACCATCTGGAACTCRGAAAGATTGGAAAACCCCCTGTGCTTTCCCATCTCTAATGAACGGTGTCTGAACAAGGAATACCTGACAGATTATCAGCCTTATCCTGTACAAACTTTTACCTTCTCAGCCTTCTGACTGCTGCTGGTCCCAAAAGCCTGCTTGCTCCCTCTGCAGCTCACAGCCCACACATCGTCTGCCCTGWCACCCTCCCCAGCCCCAGCCTCTCTCCCCATCCCTTGTGGGAGCAAAGTTGGTCTCCTGTCACACGGGAGAGGCTTCTGTCATTGTGGGCATCCTCTGCTGCCTCCGCAGGGCTCTGAGGGGGCACTGGGCTGAGCAGATCCACCCTTCCAGAACCCACAAGGCTTTTGCCAGCATGAAACCGGCAAAAACTTTCAGTCCCTCTCCCCAGTGTCATGCAGAGACGTGGCCTCTTGGTGCACAGGGTGAATTCTCAGTGACCAGGGTTCCTCATGCAGATTCCAAAAAGCTGACTTTGTTTTCTCGTGTCTTTTCCCATTTTCAACCTCATTTCCCTAATGAATGAGCAGGATTCCCATAGCCTGAGGCAGATGACGTACACCTGTAGCAATGTGAGCCCAGCCAGGATGGTCACCAAATCTCACCCACCGCGGAGAARGGAGATAAAACATTTCCTGAGCCAGCAGCAGGAATTGCAGCAGCTCCACTCAACCTGAGCAAGCCCTGGCCTGCTGGGGGGAGTGAGCACGGGGCAAGGTCCGAGAGGACCTGTGCAGAATTGTTGGCAAGCAGGTGTGCAGGCTCTGCTCTGTTCCTTCTGCTCCTGCTCCTGCTGCTGCTCCTGTTCCTTCTCCTGCTCCTACTCCTGTTCCTTCTCCTTCTCCTTCTCCTTCTCCTTCTCCT
>JACDOX010000167.1:959499-1054573 GCA_014549065.1 Cardinalis cardinalis
CCTGCTCCTGCTCCCGGCGGTCTGTGCTGCCCTCGCACGGCTGTTCTGGGAGCGCTCCAAGGATTCTCCAAACCGAGCAAAGGCACCCACAGACCCAGGCTGCACTGCTCGGCTGCCACCGAGCCTCTAGGACACCCCGAGCAGACGTGGATTTACACACCCCGAGCAGACGTGGATTTACACACCCCGAGCAGACGTGGATTTACTAACAATGCCACCCTGCTGTGAGATGTCCGCAGGGACCCCCACCTCGGGGACACTCCCTGGCAGCTGCAGGAGGTGCTCTGCCCTGGGACGGCTCACACAGACCCCCAGTGAGGGACAGACACATCCCCAAAGGAGAGAAGCTTCCCCCTCTCCCACATCACCCTCTCATCCTGATTCCAAGAAAGAGGCCCAGACCAGCTTCCAGCAAAGAGCTATATTCCAGGGACTTACCAGAGACAGTGGCTTTTGACATATTGCATAAATCCCTCTTTTCTGGGCACAGACTTCTCCATCTGCCCTACTGCTGCCCTCCTCCCCGTGTACAGCCCTGCCATGCTGCTCCTGCCACTGCAAGAGGCACCCTCTGCTCCACGGGTGTCATTTCACATGGGCAGCAGGTGTGAACCCAGTGACACGCAGCCAAACATCAGATTTTCCTGGTGCCTCACATGAATCCCCAGCCCACAGCATCTCCCCCTGGCGCAGGGGTGGCTGTTGCTCTCTTTCTCGTACGGGTGGTCTSTTCTCCTTTAGACCTGTCCTTGCTCAAGGGATGCTAAATATTAAGGGATGTTAAATATTAAATTCCTCTATTTTCCTGGCGCCTCTAGCCTCAGGACCTTCATCTTCTCATGACCCTGTGCCACAGAGGCAGAGGTTATGCTGTTATCCTCAGATGTTATGCTCCTTCTCTCCCGGGTGTCCCRCTCYGCTTGGAGCCACATGGAGCAGCARCAGCAGCTTGAAACAAAATGGTCAMATGGGATGCTTTTCTGTTTTTCAAGACTGGAAAGCTGTTGTATGAAGGAGCTTCTTGGAGGATATACCAGCAAAATTCAAAACCCTGGGTGAAGTTTTGAGTGAGGATGGAGTGTAGCTTGGCCCGTCTCAGGAAATCTCTGTCTCAAAGGCATCCTCTGTGCTGCCTACCTGTCCCTGAACCTCAGCACGTTTCTGTTCTGTTTCTGGGACAAYAATTATGCCTGACACAGTCCACACAGCACTGCTGCCCTTTCCACCATAGTTTTCCTGATTTTTCACTTCCAAAACTTTGGCTTTTCTGAGGTTTTTTGGGGTTTTTTGCTCCGAATAAAAAAACTCCCAACAGATGTCCCCACTGCTCTGACTGTTTCAGGGTTCCATGTACCCCTGACCAGTAYTGGGCCCCTGAGCTCCAGGGAACCAGGAGACCTGGAGCATGGAGGAGARATGCACCTGCCACCTTCGGCAGAACAAGCCATTACAACATCACTGCYTAAAGGGAGCTGGGCTTATAAAAAGAGGGAATTTTCACAAAGGCAGATAGTAATAGCGTARGGGAGAATGATTTTAAGCTAAAAGAGATATTTATATTAGATGTTAAAAAGAAATCTTTTTACTGYGAGGGTGGTGAGGCACTGGCACAGGCTGCCCAGTGAAATTGTAGATGTCCCACCCTTGGAAGTGTTCAAGGCCAGGTTGGAGGAGCTTKGAGCCCCTGGCCTCGTGAAAGGTGACCTTGCCCAGGGCAGGGGGATGTTACAATAAGGTCATCTTTAAAGTCCCTTTCACCCCAAACCATTCTGTGATTCTATGAGATCCCTGCCATTAGGTATCCCAGCACTCTTTGTGATCAAGTGCGAGGAGCAGTATTTGGCTATTTGAAGCCTGATGCTGTCCTCGCCCCYGCCATGACATTCTCAGCAGTAAAAGTGGGGTCACACAACGCCCAGGGAAGCTCCAGTTTGATGGGTCGGAGTTGCTGGGTCTCGGGTTTGTGGTTGTTAATTGCTGCCTTGAGATGTGTGAAAGGTCTCTGCTTCGGCCCGCGCGTCTGAAGAACGAGTCWGRRCTCTTCAGTTTTYRGTCTTGAGGTTGTTTATTAATTCTTATCTATAAAATTTTCTTTCTGCCCAGCCAAAGTCTGCTCAGCAGGGCAGCCACAGGCACTCTGACCACCCCCGAGGCCACGTTGTCTTTTTTATACTACAAACTAYGTATATCATATTTACACTTAATTCCCAATACCTATCACCTATGTTAGACAGTGCACTTCTAYTCTAAACCAATCCCAAAGTGCCAACATCACWGCAGAAAAYGGAGACCAAGAAGAAGAAGAAARGCTAGACACGCCCAAGTTCCTCCATCTTGTCCCCATAACCCCCRTACCAAAAATCCTAAAATCTACATTTTCACCCTGTGATAATTTTATTATTATACTATTCAAACCTATGTGACTTTCAGGTCCTCATACAAAGCTGGCAACTTGCTCCAGGGGCCAAAATCAAATCCCCAGGTGTTCTGGGCTGCATGCCAGGGTCTCCGAGCCCCCYRGCGGGGTCCTCGGCAATTCTGGACACCCGGAGGGATGTGCCGAGTTCCGACCGCCGGGTACTGAAGGTCCTGTGGGGCGGGTAAAGGGGACAGAGATTGGCGAGCCGCAGGTCTGCGGCAGTCCGGGAGCCCAGAGGAGGCGGATGCTGCCCGGGATGCGGAGCTCAGCCCTGCTCGGCAGCCGGGAGAGGGCAGCCGCAGCCCGAGCAGCGCGGCCGGGAGGAATTCCCGCATTCCGAGCCTCGCCGGGCACGGCTCCCTCTCCCCCCGCAGCCGCCCAGCCCGAGCTGATCCCTCCGTGCCCAGGCTGGGGGCGGCTGATCCCGCCGGGATGCGCACACAGCAGCCCCGTGCCCGCGCCCAGGTAAGCCTCCTCCTTCCGCAAAACCACTGCGGGGAGATAGAGCCGGGATCCTGCAGGGCAGAGGGTTCTCACCGCCGGGCTCTCAGTCTCCCCATCTTATCCCTATTTCCCAACTCTGTTCCATGCTGCCCCCATTCCAAAGGCGTGGATCTGGGCTTGTGGGGGGCAGGAGAAATGGGACTTTTTTTGTAGGAAACATCAAGACCTTTCCCATCCCATGCGAGCCACAAACCRGGAGCAGCCTCCAGGGGCAGGTGCTTAAGGAGAGAGCCCATCCTGCCCAGATTCACAGATGTCAGCAGGTACCAGGAACGGCTGCATCAGCAGGATCTGCAGCATCTCAGCTCTGCTGGGATTTGCTGGAGAGATGAAGAGTTATTCWGCCGCGAGACTGAGGAGCAGGAACGTGACTGGTGTACTCCTGGGTCTGAACAACCAAAAGGTAGCCTGCACACAGTCACTAAGGGCTGTRGGAAGCAGCCAAGCTTGCCCATGGGCAGGAACTCCTTGTGTGGTGCCCAGGAGGTGGCTCCATGGGCAGCATCCACATGCTGAGGGCTGGCACTAGGGAGATGCTGCCCAGAGCCAGGAGAGAAATCCACACTCCAGAACCTTCCCGTTTTTCCTTTGTAAATAAATTCTCATGCTCTTCGGGTTGGTTTTACTTTACAGGCTATCTCACCCTGTAAATTTAATGCCTTCAAAAAGTCATACTCAAATATTGCCATGGTCCTTCAGTGAATGTCTGGCTCAACTTTATTTTGGTAAAAAAGCACAGAAATTTAAGATGCCTGAATACAACAGAACTAATATCAAGCTCTTAAAATCATCCTTAAAAGGCAAATGTCTCTCTCCCCTTCATAGATTTAACTCTCTGTGACTCAAAACACCATGTCAATGATTTCAGACCAAGTGTTGAGCCTTGTTTAGCAGGCTCCAGCACCCAGCTGACTGTCCTGGGAGAAGGGCTGCCAAGTTGTCCGTGGTTCCAGGAGCTGGCTGGCTTTCCCCTGTTTATCAGCTCACTAGCCCTTTCTCCCTTTAATAGCAATGCAATCCAGCAAGCCATGTGACCCTGYGCGGACCAGGAGCCCTCTGAGGGCTGGGAGGTTTTGTTTCATGTTCCCAGGTTGCTGGCTGGTGGTTTTGGCCTGCACTCCCTAAATGCCAGCCCAGCCCTTGCTGCTGCCAGTCAGGCCCTGGCAGGAGGGCAGTCCCTGTAAACAGCCGTGTGTGTAAGTCACCTCTCTGCGCTTCACTCCTCAGCTGAGAGCTCGCCTGTGTCTCTCAGCATGCTGTGCTTCCCGTGCTGCCTCCCAGCTGCTTGCAGTGCACAGTGGTGGGAGCAGCTGGGGGGGCTCAAGTCCCCAGAAAGGCATCTGTCCCCAGCCCCACATGGAGGTATTCCCAGTCCTCAGCAGCCTCCAAACCTTAAACTGTACCCTTAGAGCAACTATAGTCCCTGCTGTGGTGTCCTCTCTTGGGTGAGGACCTGCCACGGCAGCAGGGATGGAACAGGCTGTGTGAAGCTGAGGGCCACAGGCAACAAAAAMCTGGGGTCCAAAGAGTGGGCCTGGGCACTGCACACTGCAGTGGCAGCTGGGCAGTGCTCCCCACTCCTCTTTTCAAGGTGAGGTGGATGAAAATCCCTGAAGCAGCAGCAGTGCAGACCTAGGGCAACGCTCACTACTGTCCTGCAGAGCAGAAGTGAAGAGCCAGAGAAGACGGAGCCAGACTGGGACRTCCAGGTGTCAGCACAGGTAATGACTGTGATGTGACATTGGTTTGGGCATCCATCAGCAATCTSTCTGTGGCACAGGGTCATGAGAAGATGAAGGTCTTGAGGCTAGAGGCACCAGGAAAATAGAGGAATTTAAYACTTAACAGTGTGTCTGGACACATCTGGGAGAAGCCACCCCATCTCGAACAGGATGATCTTTGCACAGCACTGAGCCTCCTGCCTTTTGCTCCAGGACAGGATTGCTCCCAGCTCCAGGATAGTGTGATAGTTCTGATGGTGTGAATCAGAGCAGAGCAGGGCTGGCAGGGCAGGAACTGTGCTGCAGCACTTGGGGTTTTTGCTACCTTCATTTCACMATGTGGGCAGCCCAAGCTGTGACCATAATAAATAAAGTGACAGCCAGGGAGCAGAGCTCTCTGGTTTCCTGTACACCTCAGGCTGGCCAGGGTAAACACACAACAAGCCTGCACTTCAGACGGGGCCATGCCCACAGCACGTCAGCCAGAGCCTGGACACGTGCCAAGCCAGCCAGAGCAAAGCCACTGAGCAGGAGGCTTCACAGGGCAAGTCCCACACAAGGCAAATACACTGGTGCTGAAGGACACAGCCCCATTGCCCCAAGATGCCCTTCATCCAGCAGGCACCTGCACCTCTGGAATGATCACCTGTGTCTCTGGGATGTCAGGGACAGCCACTGGGGTTGGCTTCCAGGGCAYGTGTGTGCCCCATCCTTGCCCAGGCTGCAGGGTTGTAGAGGATCCTCAGACAGGCAGCTCTGAAATGGGCACTGCGAGAGGCTTCACATCATCAGCCAGGCCTGCTCATGAGGAGACACACCCTGTGGCTGTCCCCCTCTGCACAGAAACCATGAGAGGACACCACAGATTTCAGATGCACTCATCTCCAGCCCCCATAGTCCTCTCCCATCCATGCATCTGCTCCCCTYACACCACACAGGCAGAAATCCAGCAAGTGCTAACTCAGCCAGCAGGGCTGAGGACCAGCATCCCCATCCCTCAGYACATCATCATGACGGGCACCTGCACATCAGCATGACACCTCTCTCCTCAAGTCTGCCCCAGCTCCAGGTCTCAAGCTCATGATCCCAAACCTCTCAATCTCTTCACCCAGCCTAGCACACGGGAGCCCAGCTCATGGATGTGACGGCTTCCTTCTGGCAAAAGATCTCAGGAYGTCCCTGAGCACACAGCAGCAGCAGCAAGGCATGCAAAGCTGCAGACAGGGAAGGAGGGCAGCACACAGCTCTTATGTGATGGCCCAGTTCAACTTGTCCTGCGTGGGTTTGCGGTAGTGTAATTCAACCCCCAGATGTCTGCTCACATGTCCAAGCCTTGATCTGCCTGGACAAGAGCTGTCAGCTTCCTCYCTGCTCAAGAGGAAAGGGAAGGAGACCCTGTGGTCCCTGAACGTGTCCTTTTTCCATAGCAGAAAGGAGGAGCGGGGAGGTGTGTGAGCTCATGATCCTCATCTGAGCCTGAGGACGGAGCAGAGGAAGAGCTGCAATGTCTGGGCCGCCCTGTGCCAGGGACATCCTGCTCCAAGGACCCCCTGGTGCATGCAGCCCCATCAGGTACCCTGCTCATCCAGCAGACCCCACATCACTGTCAAACCTCCTCCTTCTTCACCCAGCATTGCAGCTCCCTAGCTCTGCTCAGAGCTRGTAGCCCAACAACAGCCCAGATCCCCACTACATCCCTCCTCCCAGCGCGCCACTGACAGTGCCAGCTCCAGCCCCCTGCACAGACACCCCTCCGAACCAGGCTCTGCTCTCAGATTCCCACCCCCAAGGGTAGCCCAGGCCCCGCAGAGCCGGGGGTTTCCCCAGATGCTGRGCTCGGCTCGGCTCTCCAGCGCTGCAGCGGCGGAGAAAGCAGCGTGTGGCTGCCGGCCAGCGGTGGCGCCAAGCAGCCCGGCTCCCGGTGCGCTGCGAGCACCACGAGCATCGCGGGCAGGCACTGGGGAAAGCTCCGGGTCTGCTCCTGGGGGAGCACCCAGGGCCAAATGCTGGCTGCAGCCCGTCCAACTCCGCTCCCTCCAGAGGAGCTGGCCGATCCTGGAAGATGCTCAGTGTCCCTCAGCTCACGCAGGCTGCAGAGAGCAGGGCAGTATCAGGAGGCGGGAAGGGGAAAGTTCGGAGCTGGATGGAGGAAACCTCTCTCTGCCCAGGACGAGCCCCTCCTACATCCCCAGGCTACCAAAATCCACATGAGCCACTAGCTGAGGGAAGATGTGAGCAGGCTGGTGGAACCAGAGCCCACCTGCAAAGCACCTGAAAGGCCACACGAGCTGACTCAAGGAGGGACATCCCCAGCCTTGGCACATCCCCAGCTCTCGTAGTGCAGGTGGGATGGAGCTGGCTGCGTGTGCCACATTGGGCTATTCCTTGGATGATGTGTGTACCAAGCCTCAACCATGGCTGAGCTCAACACTCACAGTGCAGCCAGGAGCCAGTACAGGAACTGCTCACCTCACACACAGCCTCCACCTCTCCCAAAGTCTGATATGGTGGGGTTGAGCGGGAATGAAGGAAAACGCTAGTTTGTTATCATATGGATACTCAGGAGGTGGGATAGCTCATGGGCATGTTTTTGTGGTGTTGAAGAGATAGGATTGGACAACAGCAGGTAGTCTTTTGTTACTCTAGGTTCAGAGGCGCAGGGGCTCAGGGATGTACCTGGGTATGGCAAGGATCAGTTTGTCACTGTAAGGTTGCAGAAGGACCCTGTGACCCTGTTCACTTCTGCCAGCCCTGTTTTTGCAGGGGAAGTGCTGCACGGCTACTGCACACACCTGGAATACGTGGCCAWTATCCCTGCACAGGCAGAGACAGTGTGGGGAGGGAAACACTGGGTCCATCCCAGAGCTCCAGCAGTGCCAGCCTTGATGGCATCACACGGGGAAACCCAAAAGGAGACCGGGCCTCAGGTGCCACGGGAGAGGAAAGCTCCCAGTGGGTCTTCACCAGTTGGCTTCCTGTTGCACACTTCCAGCAAATCTTTTTCCTCTTAAGAATTTTCACTGCAATAAAATAGCAAACCAAACCCATTTCCAAGGGAAAGCAGCTTGGGTGGTGGACGTGTCCTGCAAAAGAGGGATGCAAACACACACCACAAGCTGTGAAGAGGAATGAGCCTTTTCTTCAACTCAGGGACACAAACCCCAGGGCCAGATTTCACCATGCAAGCTCCCCATCAAATAAACCTCGACAATAGTAAACCCAAAGAAATGGCCAGGCCAGGGGCAAGGGAAACTGAGTCACAGGCAGGACCTGCCTGCCTCCACTCCTCCAGGATGCGGGGATGGTGGCCGGCACGGCTGGTGAATGCTGACCCCCGAGAGCACCGGGGAGCGCTGTGCATCCTCGGGGGGGCTCCTGACCCTCGGGGGGACACCCGCGCCCCGGAGGGCACCGCACATCAGCGCGCCACGGTGGGATCCCCATCCCAGCGCTCCGGCCCGACAGACACGGGGAGGGAGCCCCGGGGAGGGCACCGCGAATCCCGGGCAAGCGGCGGGCGCCGGGCTCGGATCCCTCCCGGTCCCGGGGGGCGGCTCACAGGCAGGAAGCGTCCCGGGGTGGTGGCGGCAGATTGGCAGAGCCCTGCTCCAATGGAGCGGCGGCGGCAGCCCCGGCGGCTTCGCACCGCCTGCGCTACCGGCCCCAGCCAGCCCGGTGCGGGCGCCCCGCTCCCGCTCCCGCTCCCGCTGCCGGCCCGGCTCCCGCTCCCGTAGCGCCATGGACACATAGCCGCGGCGCCACGCAGGAAGGTAGGGAACAGTGCCCCGGTCCCCAGCCCCCGAGGGGAACGAGTGGCCGCCGCCCCGACTTCGCGGYGAGGGACGCGCGGCTGCGGTCAGGCAGCTCCCGGAGCTGTTTGCTGCCCGGGTGGAGAAAGTTGTGCGGGTGTGTGTGTGGATGTCTGTGTGCCTGTGTCCCCTCGCAAAGCAGCTGCCAGGGACTTGCCCTCCCGGTCTCTCCCGGCTGCTTGTGAGTTCCCAGTGCTGCTCCCCCTTCTCCGCCCTCCGCGCCTCCGCCTTGCCCGGAGATGCTCGGGGGGTTGATGTTCCTGGGCTGGGATGTTTGAGCCCCTTCCCCAGCCTCCACAGACCACCCCCTACCATTCCCGATTTGGACACCCCCTGCTATGTCTGAAGGGAGTTTTCTGGAATGCCAGGCAAAGCGCCCCCCTGTCAGGGCCCCTCTTCTCCTGGGGGGTCCAGGGAAAAGCTGCTCCCAATTAGGAGAGGCGCTGAGAGAGGCGCTTTCCCATGCGCGGGCGCTGGCAGGGCTCTGCCTGCCTTGTCCCTCCTTGCCCCGGGATGCTGTGTCAATCCCAGCTTCTCTGTCCCATGCCAGCCCCATGAGTGGCCAGCGCCGGGCTGTGCCCACCAGCACCCTCACCAGCTGGCTGTGTCACCCACCAGGTCCCCTCCAAGCTCTGCCTCTGGGCTGCTGAAGGCTGTCAGAGGTGTCCTTGGCACTGAGCTTGGCTTGGACATCACTGCCAGCAACTGTGACCCCACTGTGATGGGGCCTGAGGGTACCTTGTGCCTGGTCCCCATGGGTGGGAGGAAGCCCAGCTCTGCMGCAGCTCACAGATGTGTTGTCATGTGCACAAAATGGTGTTGGACCGGCTGGCGTTGGTGGCATAGCCAAAGCTGAGACTTCTGGGGCTGCCCAAGCTCCTTGTGTGCCAGGAGGTGGCTGCCCCATGTCTGGCTGTTGTGTTTGCAGGAGGAGGTGGCGTGTTTGCACTCTACCCGTTTACAGGAGGGCAGGTCACAGCTAGGTTATGGCGTGTGCCGTGACATGAGGCACACATCATCCCAGCCTGGCACAGGGAAAGGATCTTCACAGGGAGCTGGGAGCTGATGGAGGACCTCCTGTGGTAGGGACAAGGATGAGATATGGCCACGATGCCCCCTCATCAGCTATACACCCTCTGCCCCACCAAGCTGGCACTTTTTGGGCAGAAACAAAGGGGGCAATATGTGCTCTCCAGAGAGCTGAAAACCGAGCGTGGCAGCCAAAGTGGGACTGGGGGTGGGGGACAGGGTCAAACTGGTGACAGCAGGGTTGTTCTCAGGGCTGGATGTCACCAGCAGTGGGTGAACAGGGTATGTGGGGYTCAGTGGGGTGGTGGGGAGGGCTCCCTGGAGGGTGCAGCTAATGGTAGAGCCTGCAGGAAGGTGGAAGAAAAGCAGCTCTGGTCTTGTGCTTCCTATTCCAGGAAGAGGAACCTCACAGGGAGGGGAAAACTTGACTTGATTATATCTAATAAGCCACTTTTTCCCTGTCCCAGCGGCGGGGGGAGGAGGATGCTTGGCCAAGTGCAGGCCCTGTTTGTGAGGGATGAATGAATGACTCACGGCGCACTGAGCCTCCCCACCGTTTTCATCGTGGCGGCAGCAGCAGCAGCAGCAGCAATTCCCCTTTGCAGCTTATCAGAAGCTGTCATGCTGGGTGGGCACCGAGRGGGCCCACAGCTGCAGCCCACACATGAAGGTGTCCTGCCTCCCCTGCCCTTCTCACGCAGCTCACCTGGACCATCCTGAGTGGGGAAACCCTCATGGATGGCAGCAGTGCGTGACATCCTCACCTGCCGTGAACTAGCTGAGCACTCGGTTTAAACCCTTTATTTCCACCCTGCTCTTGTTCAAAGGCAACTCCAGGCTCTTCCTGCTCACACAGGCCTCAACCTCCCTCTGGTTTCCTGCCGAATGCGTTCCTGGAGAGCTTATTCCCCTGTGGGTTTGTGCCAACATTGTGCTTTTAGTTCAAGACCTCTTCTCCCTCTCCGGTGTTTACCCTGCTATATTTATAGCTTCCTTGTTAGGCTAAGCAAGCCAAGGGATTCTTGCCTCCCCTTCTCCCGCGGGTTTGGCTCTGGAGGAAAACCCCTTGTGAGATGCTTCCCACAGGAGGGGCAGGTACCAGCTTGTGCCTCTGCTTTTTCTCCCTTTGGAAAATTTCTGCATCTCTCACAGCTTGTTTCCCCTCCTCTTGTTTAGGCWTGAAAGAGGGTGGCTCTGCCCCTGCCCAAGATACAGCAAGGGCAGAGCTTGGATGGTATGAGAGCTGTTCCCTATAGGCGACGTACGGGATCTTCAGCAGCATTTGGGATGCTGATACAATGCCAGCATAAGGGATTAGCCCTGGGATGTCTGAGTTGGCTTGCTGGGATGTTTAGAGAGTTTTTGGTTTTTCTAAGTGTTYCTGTGGTTACCACAGCATCGCATGTGTGAAAATCACCAAATCTCTCTGGCCAGGGATGCCATGACCTTATGACCTGAGTTTCTAACAGCAAATCTCTTTGCACCTGCCAGTGATGGTTTTCTTCTCCCATCCAGGTTATGAAGGTGGGGAAGGGCAGCTGCCTTTCAGTTGTGGTTGAGTCTTCTCCAACAGCCAGATTCCCATGGACCTTTTCCATGGAAAAAGGAAAATTCCTCTGGAGATTAGTAGCAGGTTTGCAGGGATCAGTGTGTAATGAGGAATTATCTCTCAAATTTGACTGATTCTCAGGTCTCTGAGTCATCCTGGCCTGGCAGTGGGATGGGGTGAGCTTTGGGCTCTTTTGAAAGGTCACAGCACCTGCGGCCCCTGGAGCATCTGCCAAGCTCTGCAGTACAGGTGAATGGCTGGGCTGGAAGGTGCAATTCCTTCCCTAAAGTGGTACAAGTCTGGGACATGGCAAAAAATTACTCCTTCTGCTCTGGTTGAGGGCATCTAGGAAAAGAGGGACAAGAAATCTGTCAAGACCTGATTTGCCTCTGTCTTACCAGGACTGCTCACTGAAGTCACATTGGTCACATCTGACCTGCACAGATTGCGCTTGCTGCAGCAGGCATTGGTTGTTGCTGAAAAGGCTCCTGAGGAATTTTGGGAGAGTCTGGACAGGGGAAGATCACATCCACCTGTTCATACATGTTTCCTAAAGATGCTTTTGGAGAGAATGGGGAGGCTGGAGGAACCTCAGGAGATCTGATGTGGTTGGACATGGGGCTGTCCCATGCAGGTGGCGATGGCCTGCATGCAGGCAAGAYTGCATTGGCCAGGAGAAGGGAGGATGCTGAAAGCACTTTGGAAATCAGCCTGGAGCTCCCCAGAGGCTGCTCAGCTCTGGTCCATTCCTCTCAGTACAGAGAGAGCCAAAATAGAAACTGCCTAATGAAAATTGTTATGGACCCGCAGAAATTGCCGTATAGGGAGAGGTGGGAAAGTTCAGGCCTCCACCATCTAATGAAATCCTTATGGTGGAAAGAAAATCATTTGGGCATCTTCYGGTTTATTTCACCTCCCAAAGTGAAAACAAGGCATGCCAACCCTTGTTGAGAAGCCAGCACTGATGACACACTGAGGGGAGGAAGGGAAGGAGGAAGCTTCCAGCTTTGGTGGACCATCATCTCTGCAGCTGTTTGGGGAGGGTCTTCTGAGCCATTAACCTTGAGGAGCATTGTGCTTGGCTGTAGCTAAGTGTGGTTCCACCTTGGGAAGCTCCAGACAGGGCTTGGGGCTGCTGCCTGCCATCCTGCTGGCAGCCTGAGGGGTGTGGATGTGCTCACAGAAGAGCACGTGGGAGGCGGTAGGGCTGGCACGGCATCCCTGGAGCCCCCGGGCTGGCGTGGCTCTGCCTGTCCAGCTGTTTCCTTCGCCTTCCTGAGCTTTCACCATCCCCTTCCTTTGGGACAGAAGGCTTTCATCCTAGCCAGACCAATAGTCCCAAAGGCACATCACCAGCCCCTTTTTGATGAAGGTTAGCATGGGCATCRGTTCCTTTCGAATTCAGTAACATCATGGAAGGCACAGTTCAGCCCTTACCTTCCAGCAAAAATAGATAGGGAAAACCAGAAAGGGCTGTCATGAAGGGTCTTCAYTGTGGTCCAGCCCAGTGCCGTGCCAGTGTTGTGACAGAGCTCACAACAGCTGYGCTGCAACAGCCCTGCAAAGGTCTCCAGGGATGGCCCGGCCCAGTGGCCCAGAGTGGTTTTGCACAAGCCGCTGTCACGCAGGGTGCCCGGGCCAGCTGGCATTTCTCCAGACTTCCTCACAGGGCCAGGGCCAGCCCCCGGCTGCTGGGGAGGTCTGCAGGAGTCTTTGCTTTCCATGAGTTTTGCCTGAGGCCTCAAGGCTTAGGCGGAGCTGGTGGGCCCAACCAGCTATTGCTCCATCCTTGTCTTGCAAGGGCCAACACGCAACCCCGGGGGTTCCTCAGTGCTTCGGCTGCTTTTGATTGTTTCAGCTCCTGCAAGGCTCCCGCTGGGCTGCTTCATGGCCCCCTTGAGGCTGCTCCACCCCATCCTGGCTTTGAGTTTTGCAGCTCCCTGGCTGGAGCATGGCTGTGCCAGGGGAGGCATCTGCTTTCTCTGGCCTCCCTGATCCTGTGCCTAGCTCCATTTCCCCTCTCCAGCTGGGACTGTGCCCCCAGTCCTTGCACCCCAGCATACAAAAAACAGTGCACATTGGAAAGAAGATGAGTGCCTCTATTTCCTGTGCTGGCACAGGGAGCAGTCGGTGTGAGGGACTGGTCTCTCAGAGTATCTTGTTGACACAGCTCTTGATCTTCTGCGCATCCACATTCCTCCTTCCCAGCTTTTTGCAGATATGCTCTGGGTTCTCTGACAGCTCCTGAAGCTGGCTGATTTGCCCTGAAGATGCCTTGGAGAGCTCTGAGCTCTCARTGCACTGAGGCTTGGGCTCAGAGTGGTCCTGGAGGATGCTGAGGTGCCCAAGCTCAGATGGAGCAGCAGTGGTGCTTACACTGTGCCTGAGATGGATAAAGATGGAGAGATGAAGGACTTGAGCAAGGCAAGGTCTGTGGGGAAGCACCCCTGGGGTGCTGCTCTAAGAATAGGATGGTGCTGGGGCAACATGTCCTGCTGCATCCCCAAACTTTGTCCCTATGACACATGTCCCCAGTAGGGTGCTTCATGGTGAGCCGTGCATGGAGAACTTTCTTCCTCCAGTGCCTGGAAAGGTCTCTGAGAGCTTTTTTCACCTATTTTCCCCACCTATCAAGGGCAGAGGGACTGTGCAGCAGCATTTAACCCTCCAAAGATATGTGGGGGACCTCACATTGCTGCTGGCGACGTGGCTGCTGCATCTCCATCAGCAGCAGTATTTCAGGGATGGCAGCAAATGCCTCTCTGCCATCCCTCACCACAACCAGAGGAGGGTGGAGCAGAGCCAGAGGCAGCATTTGCGGCCAGCTCTATGAATTTCCAATTACCAGCTCGCCTTGCCACTGTGTGAGAGGTTCCTGCACCTAATTTTTGGTGAAACGATCCATTTTTCTCAGTAATTTAATAGCGTGGGCAGGCTGCTTGCTGTCGGGGAGCCAGCAGCAAGCACGGAGGAGCCTGTGTGCCGGGCTGCCGGCCGTAACCACCTTCCCTGGGCGACGCAGGAATGCTGACCTAATAGAAAAGACATTTAAAGAGGAGTTTTGGAGAGCAGCGCAGCTCAGATTCAGCTCATGCGCATGGCTGCTGATTGTAACAGGGCTTCTCCACGCTCCAGCAGGTCCTGGGGACCGGGATGGGCACTGGGGGCATCCCTGATGGGAGACAGGCACCAGGGCACAAGCCATGCCAGCCATCAATTGGCACAGTGGTTGCTTTATTTTCCGGGAAAAAAAGTTGCTTCGGGGGGAGCTGTCCCAAGTTGTGAACTGAGGCTGGGTTCAGCGCCCGGCTGCGGTTCTCCCAGGCTGGAAAAGCCGTCGCATTTTGCTCTTGACATTTTCCAAATGAGATGTTTTGATTTATTCTTTCTTTCTTCTTTTTTTTTTTTTTTCCAATTTATTTTATTCCCTGCCCCAAGGTAATGTTTGGAAGACAAATTTAGCTCGATTTAACTCAAACCTTTTTTTAAAAAGTAAAACCGCTGAAAACTAAACAAGGCCTATCATTTAGAACAAAATGTTTTGGTTTTCATTTTCCTTTTGGCATGAAAAACACAAACTTCTTTTTTTTCATTTTCCTCTTGACCTACAAACAATTTTACTATTTTCTTTTCTCCTCCTTGTTCATTTGCATTGTGCATTGTGGCCAGGGAACAGGCGAGCCCTGGTGCTGTTCCCAGTGGGATGGGGGTCCCGGGGTGGATGCTTTCCTGTGGAGACCAGAGGAATCTTGCAGAATCAGGCAGGAGCCGCTCTCCCTGCTGCCAACACTGACTCAGCTGGGAGCTCCTTGTGGAAAAGGGAGGCCCCTGGTTGTGGGTCTGTTCCAGCTCTCTCAGGGGGATGTGAACCCCTGGGCAGGGCAGAGCTGTGCTGCGGCTGCTATGCTCTGCTGCTGGGCATCCCTGCTGAGAAGGGCGAGCTCTGGCATTGCCTTCTCTCCTTGTTTATTCAGGTTTAAAATTAATCTGACCTTCCCCTGCTCAGACTTGTGCAAACACGGCACGTCCATGAGCAGGGAGCTCCTGCCGGCCCGAGGGGAGCCCTCTCTGTATCCAGCTTGTGGTGTTACTGACCCCTCTGGATGAGGTCCCCACGAGGATCCGGGTGCTGGGGGATGGTGGGGCTCCCTCCTGGCAAAGGCAGCTCTGGCGTCCATCACTGCACGGTTAATCCTCTGGTGCGAGCTGCCAGAGGACTGAGTGCCCGGATCAGGCGTCTCCGGGCTGGACCAGGGGTGGCTGCAATGCTTCCATCCCGGGCAGGAGCCCGTGTACGAGAGCCAGCGATTGTTTCCCCAGCCTTGATCCCCTCCGCTCCCCGCCAGCCCAACCCTGCATCTTCCACCCTCTGCCAAATCCCAGTTCCCCGCTCTGCCCCCGCCTCACCGGGAATCCGCCAGGCAGGGAGCAGGGAAGGGRTGATGGGGAGCAGCACCGCCGCCAGACCTGGTGCAGAAGCAAGCACCCGACTTGTCCACCACCTGATTTTATTTTATTCCCCTCTCAGTGCCTCGCTGCATACCACAGCCGTGCTTTTTATAGCCCCCAGCTGCAGCCTCGGCGTGCTCCCAGCCAGCTCCCCGCCGCAGCCCTGCTCGCTCCATGCCAGCAGCCCCGGCCAGCGGGGGGATGGACGGCATTCCCGGGGTCCCTGTGGCGGTTCAGGGAGCGGAGAGCATGGGCTGCGGAGGAAGGCAGATCGTTAAACCCTAACCCGGAGCCACGCTCCCGTGACGGCGGAGGCGCTCCCGGAGCCGCATGAGTCACCCCCCGTGGCAGCCGGCACGTGCCGTGTGACAGGTCGAGGCCGAGCGCTGGTGGCCCGTCCCTCGCTGTCCCCTCTGCTGCTCCCAGGCACCCGAGCCACCAGCTCCTTCCATGAGCCAGCTGGCTCTGCCGTGGAGGGGGTGGTGTGTCGGCGAGAGGGGCGCCCCCTCCATCCCCTCCACCCCCGAAAGCCCCCCAGCCTCTGGCGGGTTTACAGGGAGATTAGAGGTTCCTGCCCACTCCCCGGCAGCGCTTTTACGAGCATCTGGAGCTCGCTGCTGCGTTTCCACTTCTCACAGCCACTTCCACAGCTGGGATGCTGCTATGGGATCCGGAGCGAGGAGGAGGAGGAGATGAGGTATGAGGCTGTGCTGCCGGGAGCACCCCTTTGCTGGGCTGCTCTGGGGTTTGCAGAGCGGGGGCGGCCGGCCAGCGGGCGGGGAGCGAGCATCCTCGCTGGGAAGCAGCGGGGGRGCCCCGGCGCCTCTCTCCCCGGGCTTTCTCCAGACGTGATTTCACCACCGCGGGGAGGGAGCGCGGCCAAGGGACAGGCCCTGCTCGCCCCGCCGGCACCCGGCCCGCTTGCCGGGGCCTTAGTCACTTRGGCCGTGCCTGGGGGTGCCATGTGCCTGGGGACCCCCTGGGGCAGGGGGCTTGGAGAGCCTGGACAGGCAAAGGGAGCGGGATGGGGGCGGGGATGGATGGGGGAGGGGGGGCCCTCCAGGCTCCCTCCTTACCAAGCTGGGAATGGGGGCAGAAGGCAGTGGTGAAGCCAGGTGTGCACTGGGCATCTCCAGCTGAGCAGGTGGGCCGGGAGGGAGCCACCCTCGCTGAGCTGGTGCTTGCAAGTGCTTCCCAGCCTCCTGCTGTGACTTTCCAGAGCTGGACATGGCAGCRTGGAGAGAGAAGCGATGCTGTGGAGAGGCAGCATCCTGCTTCAGGGATGGATTCGGGGAGATATCCCAAGGAGAGGGCTCCTTCAGAGGTTTGTGAGGTCCCTGGGAATGGGAGGAGCCCCATGGGACCCTGCCAGACCCCCCTTATTTTGTGTGGGCACAGGGTGTTGGGTGCCTGTGAATAATTTGACCATCCAGCTTATTTTACTTCCAGCAGGGAGGCAGGGAGAGGCCAACCAGTGGAGTACCAGTGGTGCTGCCGTGTGGCTGCTGCCAAGCAGCTGGAGCCTGCCAGCCTTGGCTCCATGCAGGCAGGGCAGTGGACAGGGGAAAGCAGAGAATTGCGGGGGTGACAAGGAAGGGATGTTCAGGGGTGGGTTTTACAGAAGCACAGCTGTAATGTTGACCCAATATGGGTCACTGTAGAGGTGGACTCTCCCAAATCTTCTCCCTCCTGGAGACAATGAGTTTCAGTCCGTGAGGGATGGGGTCTCACTGACAGCACCTCAGCCCCTGGGTGAGCTGGGGGGGCTGTGGGAAGGGGGAGCTGCTCGTGCTGCCGGCCAGGTGCCGAGCATGACGGGAGAGAGGAAAGCCTCGGAGACTCGTTCTGAAACAAGGCTGCCCTTTTCTTCTACTTTACGACTGCATTTTAATATCCACAAACATCCCGCCCTCCCCGGGCCGCTGCCAGCAGCGCCTGCATCGCCTGCGCCTGGCCTGCCGAGAAACCCCGGCCAAACCCTGGGCCCCAGCGCAGGGGAGAGGATTATTTTTCCCCCCTCATTTGTTGGGTTTTTTTTTTGTGAGATATGTTTTCTATAGCTCTAATTGGACGGGCTTGAGCCCCGGCCAAGGCAAACACACCTGGGGGAGCCTCACTTTACAGACCCCATCTGCTGTGTCGGGGGCTCTGCTCCCCACACAGCCRCTGCCTGGCCCCTTTATAGGGGAGGGGGCTGCTGGGGTTGGGGGGGTAGGACCGCTCCCACGCCAAACCACTGAGCAGCCTCCGTGGAGGAGGAGAACCCAACGAGGCGGCGCAGGGAGATGGTGCAGAGGCAGCGGGGGCACCCGGCAGAGCCCTGTCCCACAGCAAGATTCCAGCCCGGCGTGGAGCTGAGGTATCTCTCCCCTGCCAGTGCTGCTGTGGTGGCACAGGGCTCTGTGCCCACCAGGGTGGGATGCTGTGGGTGGGAGATGCCGCAGGTACCAGCCATGTTTTGCCCTTCCTGGGCTGAAGAGCAGCATGTTCATCAAGGGGTTGCAGTCCTCAAAGTCTGCGTGTGCCCAGGGAGGGAGGATGTGGGGGTTCCCCAGCATGTCGTGTTGTGTTTTGGGCTACAGGGCCACCTACCCAGTGMAACCCATTCAGGGGCTGTTCTGGACAGCAGACAAGGGACCTGAGCATGCCAGGCCACTCCAATGGCTTGCACTGACATCCAAATCCATGCTGGACTGGACTTTAGGTACTTCCTGCAACTGTTGGCTTTTTGTGGGGCTTTTTAGCTGGGCTCTTCCCCTTCCAGTTGTTTCAGGATCTACCTCCAGTGCCCCCGTTACTGGCGGGCAGAGCAGTGCTGGCACCCTTATGCCGGGGTCTCATGGGCTTCACCTCATATCTGTACTTAGCCAAAGCCAAGAGAGCTGTTGGGGGTCTCTGGTTCACCTCCTCTGGGACCAGGGTGCATACCCTGACAGCACATGCGTGCCAAGGAGCAGCAGCACACTCAGGGGGCACCCAGCACGTGGCTCATCCTGGAGTACATTTTTTCCTCCCTTCCACACACCATCTAACAGGGGTGTGCAGGGCACAGTGCTGTGCCCCCACTCCATCCTTGGGGATGTGTCAGCAYGCCATCCCTTCCTTCACCTGCCCTGGGTCACCCAGCAGCACCAAAGAGGCATCACTGCTGCAAAAAGCGCTCCTGGTGCTTGAGGTGCCACTGAGCACTCCCAGGAGGAGCCCTGGCACCCCCTGCACCCTCTCCCCTCTGCCTGCCAAGGGTAGTACTGTGTTTTCTTGGGGTGCATTGCCACACACCCCCCAGCRCACCCAAGTACTTTGCACCAGCGCTGCTGACTTGGAACAATAAGAACTGAAGTGGCAGCTTAAACAGAAAGGTGGGATCCAGCCTCACCAAGGCCTGCTGTCTCACTTCTGGTGGATGGGATGAGCTGTGGGGAATTACACAGGCTGGAAAGTGCCTCTCTTCCCCGCTGGCCAGGCCAGAGGATCTTTCTGTGCATGGGGGGAGCTTTGGGGCGCAGTCGGAGCTGTGGCAGTGCACAGGGCAGCTCAAACATTTTGTGAAGAATTTTAGAGCTGTCCTGGCCTCCAGTCAGAGCAGGCTGCAACGGGAACATTTCGAAATTCTTTTGCATGAGGAAAATTCCACGGGCAGCCCCCCTCCAGAGAAAGTTTGGGATGGCTGAAATGTTTGGATTGAGASGCTGCTTGCTTTTGTTTACTCTGAACTATAATATTGGAGGGGGGGAATCCAAATGAAAAAAGAAAGACAATAGGAGCCTGTAAACAGAGCTGGCCCCGAGTGGGGCTGGGGCTTCTCTCCAGCACTGGGGAAGGAGATGTGTCAGCACACTCACTGCATGGCCCTGCTTTCCCCCTCTTGGATACAATCACACTTAATCTTTCAGAACTTGGCTGGGTTTTTTTCCCCTAGCAAAAAACGAGCCCGACGGTGTTTTTCCAACCTTCTCAACTTAGGCAAGGCTCAGCCCCCATCCCCTGGCGCTGTACAGCAGCCCCCATGTTCTCCCCTTCCTTCCACTTTTTGCCRCGTTTCCATCTCTTTTTGCCTCGGGCACTGCCGTCTAGTTGGCTTGGGAAGAAGTGTGGTGTGGGGGCATGGGTGCTGCCCCCAGTGAGGAGTTTTCCCAGCCTCTGTTCCTGCCATGTGCCTCGCAACCAGCTGCCACCCCTGAGCCACCTCCACGTGGCAAATTGGATGACTTTAGAGGTCTGTTCCAACCCTAATGATTCTATGAAAGCAGGTAGGGTTGACTCCCAAACTTGGAGAAGACAGGTCGTGGTTATCCCACCAGGTGAAAGAGACTGGCATCATCATCCCATCACACATTGTCGGGGGTCTGCAATTTCCATCCCCCTGCCCCTCTCCCACAGGGGCACTGCTGGAGGTGAACGGGACGCCCTTTGCTGGTGGCTTTATTTGGGCCACCCCTTGCTGATGGCTTTATATGGCTGCCCAGGTGGTCCTTAATGACTCCTGAAATCCTTCTCTTGCCCAAAAGGGATTTTGTTTTGCAAAAGGAGTGACAGCAAATTGCTAGCTGGGGGAGCATTTGTGTAAGGTGAGCTGTTTATTTTGGCCCTGCTGCRTTTTGGCTGACCCATGTGCCTTCGTGCCTCAGGGATGGAGCTGAGCCTGATGGCTCCTGGGCTCCAGCCAGCTTTGGAGCAGGGGGAGGGAAGGGGGAGCATTGCCTATGGGGGATGCTGTGGGGCCCTGCTCCTGATCAGAGTTCCCAGCCCCAGGCTGGAGTTCATAAGGAGCATCAGAGGGAGCTGGGTGTGCCCGRGGTGTTCACAGGTATGTACATGTGTGTCTGTCCCCTGCATTTATGGATGCATGCGCTCTTGTATCAGCTCCAGGGCCAGCTTATGGGGGAGCTTTGTTCTGGGAGGTGCAGATGGTCCCGGGGAGCAGMATGCAGGCTGGTGCCCGGCTGCTCCGCCGTTCTGAGAGCTGTGTGCTCACTTAWTTCTCTGCCAGCCTGGGCTGAGCCCAGGAGCAGAAAAATGTCCCAAATCCCAAAATGTTCCTGGGACAGGAAAAGCCTTTCCCACCCTGCTGTAATCACAGGGTGGCCCAGCTCTCTGCTGGCAGGTCCCACCCCTGTCCCCAGATCCAGCACTGTGCCCATCCCTGTCCTGTAACCATGTGCCAAGGACACTGGGGATGCAGCACCCCCTCCCATCAACTTCCATGCCTCCACCCTAAAAATAATCTCCAAGCTGTAAAGAAACCCACCAGCACTGCAGCTACAGYGCTGGTAGGTGTCTTTACAGCCGGGAGATTATTTTTAGGAATGCCTCTGGCACGTGGCTTTGGAGAGAGGAGTGTGGGGATGGGGATGRAGAGGGGGGCGCCCCTTCTCTCCCCCCGCGGAATGCAAGCGCTGCCAGCTGGCGCAGTGTCAGGGCTGCTGGCTGCTAACAGAGCCCTCGCTGTTCTGGCCCTTGCCGATGCCTCCAGTTACAACCAGGAGCCAGAGAGCTCTTCCTGCAGGATGGAGCAGAGGAGAGCGGAAATCAGGGCGTTGGGGTGAGAGTTTCCCGGCTGGGGTAGGAGCAGAGCCTGACCGCCGTGGTGCTGCTGTCAGGCTGAGGTGTGTAGGGCCCCCCCCAGCCCCAAGCACCAGGAACTGCTGGCAGCTGCTGGCTCCACAGAGGAGAGAGGTGACCCTTGGGTTATGGAGGGGTTGGGGCTTGGCCTTGGACACCAGCGGGGCTGGGGTCAGCTGGGCATCACCAGGGGATGGGTCTAGTTTGGATGGAGATGTGCATTGTATCTGGCTGKGCAGATAACTGATTCCCTGGACAATGCTGGGGTTATCCCTGTGTTTGGGCTGAGCTGGGCTTAACCTTATGCCAGGTTTGCATTTGGTTTAGCCCCACATTTGAACTGTGTAACCCCATGACTGGGCTGTGCTGAGGTTAACCCTGTGTTTGAGCTGAGCTGTGGGTCAGCTTCACTCCTGAGCTGTGCCGAATTTAACCCCACATTAGCATGGCATAACCACATGTTTGAGCCTCACATTTTGGCTGAGCTGAGTTCAGCCCCAGTTCTGGGCTGAGTTTAACCACACGTTTAAACTGCACTGGATTTAATTGTCCTCTTGGGCTGGGTGGAATTTAATTCTCCTTCTTGGTTGTGGGGTGTAATCCAATATTTGGGTTGCCCTGAGTTAAGCCCTGCATCASGACTGTACTGGGTTTAGTCCTATGTTCAAACTGTGCACAGGTTTTATGGTACTGCACTGRTGTTACAGGGAAAGACTCCAGCTGGTTTTACTGGTTTAACTGGGGTAATTCCAGTGCACTGGGATTGCACTGGCTGCAGCTGTGCATRTGTGTGCTCTGGCACAGCCCAGCATGCATTGTAACCCCTACCCCCCAGCAGGTCCATGCACCCACCCCAAAAGGGGTGCAGAGAAAAACAGCCCCTTTTTGAGGTCCCCAGGCACTGGGTTGAGGGACTGGGCACAGTGCTCAGAGCATCACCCATGCAGTGCCTAAGGTGGGCAAGGTATTGCCTCAGGTGCTGCTGGAGAMTGTGCATGGCCCTGATGGTGGTGGGGGACGTGGTTCCCTCCAGCAGCCACTGCTGGCCTTTCTCTGGGCACCCAGGGAGGGTGGGGGACAGGGGTGGCTGTTGCAGGGAACCATCCAGCAGTGGGGTTGGTGCTCCCCTCACAGGCWCACGTTCATGCAGTGATGGTGGAAGCCAACAGTGCTGCAGGGATGGGGTGATTCCAGGGCCCTGGGCAGATCAGCAGCCACAGGGACCTACTCAGACCATGCTATGGCTCCTCAGAGCGAGGCATGGTGCTTCTGCAGGCCTGTCAGGTGCAGAGGGATTAGCAAGGCACAGCTCCAGAGGCACATTTCCCCACAGGGAAACAAGGAGAGGGGAATTCCTGCGGTATTCTGCATTTCAGCATAGGACATTCTTCCTACAGCAATCACTGGCAGACAGGAGAGTTTGTAGCACAGGGCCAGGGATGCTTCCCCAGCTCAGGGGATGCTCAGAGTSGTGCCATCTCTGGGGCATTAGAGCCAGCTTTGGGCCTCTGCCCATTGCTTTTTGCAGGTGGGTGACTCCCACCAAGGCCTGGCACAGGGTAGGCAGAGCTGCCAAGTGCTCTTGAGTTATTTGCTGTATCTCTGTTGCAGCAATGCTGCCCCTGACTACTCTAGGAAGAGGTTAAGAGGCACCCCGGATTTCTGTGCTCATTGGGGAGCACCCCAAGTCTTCATGCTGCCATCTGCAGCCTTGAGGCACAGTGTCATCTGCTTCTGTCCCCGTCCCCATCACCCCAGCTCCGTGTGCAGCCCATTTGCTTTGAAGAGAAACTTCAAATGAAGCAAGAAAAAAAGGAAAAAAAAACCAACAACAAAAACCTAAGAAAACAAAACCCGATGTTTTTCAAAGCCCTGAACACAATGGAAAGTTGGCTTCCCCCAGGAATCTGTGCTGGGCTTTGCCAGGCCACGGCAGGGCATGGCACAGATCAGCTGTGCCAAGGGAGCTGTCACACCCGACRTGGGCATTGGTGCCGGTGCCCATGGCCATGATTTTGAGGGAAGTTTTGGCTTACAGCACTTCAGTTTGCATGCAGGARGGGGCTGATGTCCGGATTGCTCCCCACCACTGCCCAAAAACTTTTGCATGAGCTCAGGTGGTGCCCAGCAGACCAGCAGGATCAGGGGGGTATGGAGAGGGAAACCTTGCATTTGTGGCTCACAGCCACAGCTGCCAGAGCTGCCTGGTCACCCTGGCCATGCCAGTGACAAGAGCATCCCRTGCTGAGGGAGCAGGGTCCAGCACTGCTGCCTTTTCCACACCCCCAGGCTGAGCTGGGTCCCTCTGCCCTGGCTGTGGCCAGGGGATGTCACCCAGCCTGGGCTGGCGGCAGGCGTCTCTCTGGCCAGGATTAGCATGAGGGGAGGAAGAAAAGCTCTGATTGTTCCCTCTGTCCCGGCTTGGCTCCAGGACCACTGTGCYGGGACTCTGTGTCCCCAGAATGTGTCACTGCTGGTGCAAGCATCAAGGGATGTTTTCTCTGTCTGTGTGCCCATCTGTGGGGGTGTGGAGCCTCCAAGGAAGGTAGGCCTGGCCACTCACATGCTTGTGTTCATTTGCACGCTTGTTTTTCCCTTGGCCAGGGAGTTTGGTGGCAGAAAATAAGGGGATTCTTTTTGGCCAGGCTGTCTTGTAGCACCTGGCCCCCTGCCCTGCTTCTGCACCTGGGGCACACGAGCGCTCTGGGTCTTCTCTGACTCTGTGTCTCTTTCCCCTTTTGCTTTTGGCCTTTGGGCAGGCAAGAAAGGGCTTGCTCCTTCTCTCTGCAGTGATTCTGTGTCCCCAGGGATAGTTTTTGGCAGTGCTCATGTGGGTCATTTACTGAGTCAGCGTGTCTGGAGGGGCTCGGTGCTGCCTTCTCACACTGTGCTGGCAGGGGTGCCCCTCTGAGGCAGAGGAGCTCTTGGGGTGCTGGGCTGAGGATGAGGAGCTCTGGGAGCACCCTGGGACAAAGGGTGATGAAGGGTGGAAGATGAGGACTGGCCATCAGGATGAGCAGTCTGAGGGTTATGTTTAGGGCTAGGGTTAGGGACCACTAGGGTTGGGGTCTGGGTTAGTGGTCCCTAACCAGACTTAACCACCAGGGTCATTATGGAGAGGGGCTGGATACCCTCTGCAGTGTTTGAATGAAAAACCAGGGTGGTCATGAGAAGAAATTAYTTTCTTTTAAAGCTGTTTTTCTCTMTATATATTAACACACTCTCCCKTCTTCCTGACACACACACATACACCCACTCCCCTTCCTCCTCCCCCCAGAACTATTCCTTCATTCTAGCCCACGTGGTTTTTGGAGTTATTTTTGGTCGCTGCTTTTAAGAAAAAATACACTCATTTTCGTCTTCTTCTTTTTATTTTTTTTTTCCATCACCAAAATATTTTACTTTCAGGCCAAATGTTCCCAGTTACTTACCAGCATAGTTTTGGCAGAGACTTTTCGACTGATATTTCTTGGGAACATTTCTAGGGTGGTTTGGTAGGAAAAGCTTATGACAGTCTCATGAAATTATTTACATTTGGGGCTTGTGTTTGAGGCTGCCTGGCATGCTCAGAGCGGGGTTGATGTGGGGTGCCACACGCCTTCCCCCCTGCAGCAGATTGCCTTGTAGCTCTTGCTTCCTTTGCCAGGCGGTTTGGTCTGTGGCCATGGACAGTCAGCCACAGGAGGGGAGCTGGCTGCTGCTCTGGGGTGTCTTTGCTGGGCTGGAGCATCCCTCCCTCCACTCCCTCAGCTGTTCAACCCGGGGGGAYGCAGATTTATGCCTACAGATTTATGCCTGCTCTTGGGGCTGGCAGGGAGCTCCCTGCCTTATGTGCCCTCAGCCCCTGCCTGCTGCAGAGCCCAGCAGTGTGGGTGTAAATAAACAGGCCAGTCCGGTTGTGAGGGGTGGGCAGGGGAGTCTTCCAGGGAGAAATCATTCATTTCTGACTGACAGAGACTGTGTGGCATTCCTGGTAGGGACAGTGTGATGCTTGCCAGGTCGGATGCCCTGGGGTGATGGGACGCAGATGGGGCTGGGATGGACAGGGTGACGCTGGCTGATGTGCCCTGGTGATGCAGGACTCTGCAGGTGGCTCTGGGTGCTTTAGGTAGTGCTGGCTGGCACAGAAAGAGTGCTGGATAGGTGGTTATCACAGAGCACTGCTGGCTGTGGTGGACAGGGTGATGGTGGTGGGGCAGGACAGGGCAGCACTGGCTGTGTTGGCCCRGATGGCACTGGCTGATGTGCCCACAGTGGTGTAGGTTGGGATGGAAAGGGTGCACATCCCTGACCCTGCATCCCCTGCCCCTCTCAGTGCTGATCACTGAGTGTGAGGAAGGGATTTCAGCCCCATTCTCCCCCAAATGGAGCCTTACCTGGACCAGCCTCACAGGGGGTGGCAGACATGGGCAGTGATGTGAGACTTGGTACAACCTGGGCTGTCACAGCCCTGCTCTCCCCAGCTGTGTGAGCCTCTTTAGATCTGATTGCTGTCACCTGCCATGTAAATACAGGCCAGAATTTCTCCCTGGTCCCTTCCCACCCCAGCTGCACATGCACAGGTCTCTGGACCAYCCTGGGGTTGGGAGCCAGCCAAGGCTCCCAGCACAGGATTGCAATGGCAAAGAACCTATAATCCCCCCCAACTCACACTGCCCTAAGCTCCTGGTCAGTGTTTGCCCCCTGCATCCCTGCCCCAGGCATGGGGACTGCTCAGCAGCCAGGAACCAGCTGTGACTGTGGCACAGACACTGCCAGATGTCCCAGCTGGKGTCCTGGGATTCAGCTGCTGTTCTGTCCCCAGTGGGATGGGATGAGATGAGATGAGAGGGAAATGCAGGATCCAAGGCCCTGCAGGAATACTGTGGGCTGTGGACTGTATCAGCTGCCCCGCTGTAGGGAATAACACTCTCTCCTCCCTTTGTCTGCCTCCTCCAGATGCACAGTTCCATCCCAAGCCTGRGCAGGGTGATGGTGTTCCTCGCAGCAGCCCTGGCATCAGCCTCCTTTGCTATCCCTGAGGACTGGGGAGAGGAAGGTGAGACCCCCACCAAGTGCCCCCTTACAGCACCCCTCCCCATGTCCCATGAGGACCCTGAGGGGACCCCATTTCCCCCAGGCAGGAGCAGACCTACCCGGGCTATGTGAAACGCAGCCCTACATCCTGCAGTGATGGCCAGCCTGTGTTTCTGCTCATTGCCCAGCTCCACCTGGGACCAGTGCTTGCTAGTGCCCTGTGGTGGTACCTGCATGAAGCCAGACCCCACAGCCAGTGCCCACTGTGGGATACAGCCCCAGGGGCTCCCCAGCTGCCCCCCCAGGCCTGTTGTGGGCTGGTATGGMGTGCTAACACCCGTCTGGGCGTGTGTGTCCCTCCAGGCGTGCAGTATGGACAGCTGGGGACAGACGTGACCCTGTCATGCCCCGGTGCCCGTGCCAGGTAAGTCTTTCCCGTGCACTTCAAGGRCTCTATCCAATGGGATGGTTTACAGGGTGGGCTGGGCACTCCTGTCCTCTCACTGAGCCCGCCTGGTCTCTCCTCCCCAGCTCAGCAGTGCGATGGAGGCGAGCGGGCGCCGCGGCGCTGCCGGAGGGCTCGGTGATCCAGMGGGGATCCCTGGTGCTGCCGAGCGCCAGCCCGGCCCTCGGGGGCACATACAGCTGCCACGGCGAGGACGGCAGCCTCCTGCACTCCGTGTCCCTGCGTCTGGGGCGTGAGTAGCATGCCTGTGAGCTGGGCTGTTCCAGGGGGAGCGTGGTGCCTGCAGCCCTGCCAGGGCGTTGCCAGAAGGGAGCTCGGTGTTGACCSTGTGTGCTGGATGGGCTGTGGGATGGTGGGCGACTCCTCACTGACTTGCTGTTTCTCCCGGACCCCAGACCTGCCTGGAGTTCCCTTTGTGTCCTGCAGAGCATCTGACTATGAGAATTTCTCTTGCTCCTGGACCTCCAGTGTGGAGACCTTCCTTCCCACCAGATACATCACCACATACAGGTGAAGTACCCCCACAGGGCRTGGAATGGGCTTGATATGGTGTGATCTCTGGGTCACAGCCAAGGATAGCYACCAGATCCATCTGGCCATTCCACACATGCCCTGGGTTCGCCTCCTGCCCCAAGGACTGTGCTGCACCCCAGAGCAGGTCCTGTTTTGGGGTCAGTAGAGCACCCAGCCTTTGCTTGCTCTCAGTGGGGGTCTCAGCAGCACTGGGGGGCTGGCACAGACAGACTCCCTCCCTGCTGACAGCTCTGCCAGCACCAGAGGGGCAATAAAAGAGAAGCARGTCATCTGCAAGCCTCCTCACTCCRGCATGCTTTGGGATGAAAGGAGCCCTGACAGCATTGCTGCTTCTAATTATCCCTGCGAGCCAAATTAGCGGGCGGCTTTGAAGTCCGATGGAGCTCATAAAGCACAGCCCTGCTGAAAGCTGCAGGAGCCGAGGGCTTGGTGGGGAGGGGGCTGAGAGGAGCATCAGGAGCTCCACAGGGAGGGGGAGTGGAAGCATGGGATTTGGCAGGCTTTAGCGGGAGGGTGAAGCCAGGCTCTGGGGAGCTGCTTTTATCAGTGTCTTTGCTTCTATGTGATGAAATCCCAGGCAGGGAAGGGTGTCCCATTTCTTTTCCCTAGGATCACCAGCTCCTGCTGCCAGGCTGTTCACTGGAAGAGCTGGACGTGGTTCTGGCTCTTTCCCCCATGCTGTCACATGTGTATGTCAGCATGGGAGTGTGGGGCTTCTTTGCAGTGTGGACTCCTGTCCTTCCTCTGGGTCATGGTGGGGCTCATTTTGTGCTGCCCCCTCATCCTAATCATCTGCTTTTCCATCTGTCTCCATGGCAGGAAGAAATCCCTGACAGGCGAAGAAAAGCGGAGGTAGGACTGACTCCCACCCTGCTCCTGCTCCCTGGGGACTGGCCCCCATCCCAAAGGCTCTGCTGCTGTCTCCAGCAGGGACCCTAAAGCAACAGCTGGGGGTCCCCATCAGGGAGCCAGCTACTTCCCAGCTACCCTGGGGGTCTGGGAGAAGGGTTTGCCTCAGGGAGAAGGGTTTGCCTCAGGGAGGGACCTTCCCAGGCAGAGTGTGGAGCTGGGGTGAGGGTCCCTTCTGTCATGCTCAGAGGGATAGGCCAGACTCTGGAAGGATGAGTGCAGCTGAGCCAAAGGGGCTCATGTGATGGTATTCATAGGGGTTCTTGGATGAGGGAAGAGACGAGGATCTGACTCCATGTTTCAGAAGGCTTGATTTCTTATTTTATGAGATATATTATATTAAAACTATACTAAAAGAATAGAAGAAAGGATTTCATCAGAAGGCTGGCTAAGAATAGAAAAAGAAGGAATGATAACAAAAGCTTGTGTCTCGGACAGAGAGTCCGAGCCAGCTGACTGTGATTGGCCATTAATTAGAAACAACTACATGAGACCAATCTCAGATCCACCTGTTGCATTCCACAGCAGCAGATAATCAWTGTTTACATTTTGTTCCTGAGGCCTCTCAGCTTCTCAGGAGAAAAAAATCCTAAGGAAAGGATTTTTCATAAAACATGTCTGCGACAGGCTGCCTCCTCCACAAGGGTGCTGGCATGACGGTCTTCCCTGGCACCTCCTTGGCAGCATTTGGAAACTCAGCGTGGTGGGAGGGTAGGACATGTCACCAGCGTGCCTCCCTGTCCGCAGGAGCAAGAACGGGCACGTGGGGCTGTGCCTGCAGGATCCGTCCCGCCCCGGCACCTGCACCGTCCACAGGTCAGAGTTCTGGAGCTCCTACCGCCTGAACATCACCGAGGTGAACCCCCTGGGCTTCAGCTACCGCCTTCTTGATGTCACCATGCAGGCCATCAGTGAGTCCCCATCCATCCACCCGTCTGTCCCACTGTTTGTCCGTCCCTGGGCAGTTACCTGAGGGGGGCAGCGGGGAGCCCTGTGCACGGCAGTGCGGGGTGACAAGGGCTTCCTGTCCTTTCCCGCACAGTTAAGCCAGACCCTCCAGAGGGCTTGGTGGTGGAGCCCATCCCCCTGGCCCCGCGGCGGCTCCACGTGAGCTGGAAGTACCCTTCCTCCTGGCCAAAGGAGCCCCACTTCCAGCTAAGGTTTCGGCTCCAGTACCGACCCGTCATCCACCGTTCCTGGTCCGTGGTGAGTGTGCAAGGGAAGGCAGGGCCAGCACAGGAGCAGGGAGTGCATGGGGCCAGGGAGAGGTGCCCCTGCCTGCCCCACAGCTCCCCTCTGCCTGGCACAGGTAGAGACAGTGAATCTGTCTGAGGTTATCACGGACGCCTTCGCCGGGCTGGAGCACGTGGTGCAAGTCAGTGCCAAGGATTTCCTGGATGCGGGGAATTGGAGCGAGTGGAGTGCTGAGGCCCGGGCAACACCGGTCAGAGGTGAGAGAGGGACAGGCTGCAGCCCCCAACAGCCAACCACATTGTGCTATCCCTCCCCAAAGTCCCTCCAGAACTCTGAACTTCCCCTCTTCAGTCCCTTCCCCATGGCACTCATTCCCCCAAATGTCAACCAGAGTGAGTCTCAACTCCAGGGCCGCTTTAGGTTGGGAGGCAGAGCTGCAGGAGGACAAAACTCCCCAAATCTGCCAGCCCATGTCAGTCTGCAGCTGTGCTGGTGCCATTTGGGGATTGCCCCCCACAGGCTTGGGACAGAGTGGGGCTTCCAAAGCACCATAAGCACCTCAATGGCACCCTTGGGCTCGTGGGACCTCTGGGGCACAAAGACACCCTTCCACGCTCCTCTCTGTGGGTCCCTGGGGTGCTGCATATGCTTTTGGTGAGTGTTTCCATCCCTTCTGTCCTTCCAGACCTGGCCTCCACAGCAAGTGAAGAAACCACTACAGATGCCAGACTGGAGAGCCTGGCTGAGGAGCCCTCCCAGGCTCCCAACCCTGAGCCCATCAGTGAGTAGAGCTGGGGGTGGTGGGCAGGAGGGCCGTGTGTGTTGCTGAGAGCAATGGGAAGGGTCTGTTGCCCCAAGCCCATGTGTGGCTGAGCTGTGGGAGTGTCCAGGAGCTTGCCATAGGGTCCCCTGGGTGCTGGGGACTGTGACATCCCTCAGCTGTGACAGTCTCTCTGTCCCAGATGGCAGTGACCCCTTGGAGAAGATGGCCGTCCTGGTGTCCCTTGGGATCTTTGCCTTCTTCATCCTGGCTGCTGTTCTTGTCATCACCATCCTCATCTGGTAGGCTGGCTTTGGAGAAGGAGGGGCTGTATGATTGCTATCCCCRTCCCATCCTGAGCCCTCAGCATGAGTGCCCTGTGATCCCCCAGCCCTACTCTGGGGTCCCTGCCGAAACACACCCACTGATGCCCTGTAGGGTGGTTTATGCTCCCCTTGCCCCTGTGCCTCACCAGCGCCTCTTCCCAGCAYACCCATTACTGCCCAGCCTGCCTGGGCTCTTTCTAATGACCCCAGATCCAAGGGACCTTTTTCTGAATCCCCTCAAGATGCTGCTCCTTCTAATATCCTCCCAAAGGCTCCTGTTGGAGAGTCTCACACTCCAGAGTCAGCACAGAGAACCTTCCATGTGCCTTTGCTCCCTGGGAATCCTGTCCCCGGGTCCCCTCTCATCCCACCTCCATGAGATCTCCCTGCCATGCTCTGGCTCTGCTGTCAGCCCCTGTTCCCATCCCGTCCCCATCTGGTGAGCAGTTCCTGCTGTAGCCCTGGAGCAGGCCCACTGGAGAGGTTAAGCTCAGCTGGGCACAGCTGGGCACAGCTGGATAGAAACACAGCAGGATCCCTGGGAATCTGGGCAATCCTGATGCTCAGGGAGGCTGCTTGGGGTCTTCAGCCACCACTGCTCTCATCCCCAGGCTCCGGGTGAGGAAACACGGCAAGGACAAGACCAAACCCAGCTTTTTGGTTGCTGCCACCCACTTGAAGGCACTACCAAGTGAGTCGTGGGGCAGGGTGGGGAATGGGGGGAAAATGTGGGGCAGGGAATGCGGAGCATGGGGCAGGTCAGTGTCTCCCGTGTCCCCCTTGACCCCCTGTCCTCTCTCTCGGCAGAAGCTCAGATCCTGTAGTGAGCCCTGGCCGATCCCTGCTCCCTGCACCCGCTTGCCCACGCGTGGGACTGGATGCCACTGCTGGCCCCCAAGGACCCCACGCCTCCTGGGTCACCCCACAGCTGTGGACATTGCCGGAGCCCCCAACACCCCGGGGTTGCAGGATGGATCCTAAGGAGAGAGGCTCTGCTCTCGGGAGCGTTGGACTGCCTGAGCCCACCGGAGCCAGCTGGAGTCACTTCAGGCTCAGGGTGACAGGCCAGCTCCACCTCTGAGCGCTGCTAAACCAATGGGGATAAGAGACTGAGCCAGCCCCACTGCACYGCCTAGTGCTGAGGGGGACCATGGGTGTAGGCTCCGGGGGTGCCAGGCATCAGTGCCAGGCCGAGGGGTGCTGATCCCTGCCTGTCACCCCCACTGGCCGCCAGCAGGCAGAAGAGAACACCCCCTGCCCCTTCCCTCTGCCCCAACCCCCCGTGCTGTGGCTGGACGGAGCAGAGATGCCAATAAAGGGGATATGCCAATGCTATCATTGGCACTGTCCAGGCAAAACCCCTGTGCAGATGGTGCTGGGCCAAGGGAGAGGTGAGTGCCAGCTTGGGAATGGTCCTTGCAGGGGGTGCACAGGCAGCAGGGCTGCCTCCCAAACTGTTCAGCCCTCTCCCCAGGTGCATGCAGGGGCTGAGAGAGACCCATGCCGAGGCTAAGTGCCAGAAGAGGATGCGGACAGGCAGCTGTGTGGGACATCTCCCCTGCCCTCACCAGCACGACAGCTGAGACAGGACCCTCTGCACAGCCCCCTTGCTCTGCATGTGGCCCCCTTGCTGCACCTCGACCCGGCCCCTCTAATGTTTTCCATGTGTTGGCACCTCCAGACCCCGGTGCTCTGTGCCAGCAGCCCAACGAGATCCAGATGGAGCTGGGGGGAAATTCARACAGCAGCAATGTGTGGAGCAGGGGGAGCAGAGCCAGTGCAGGATGGGGTCCCACCTGGGTCCTGGGGCTGCCTCTGGACCCACGATGCAGAGGGAGCCTGGGCTGGGGCAGCACAAAGAGTCCTTGTGTGGGCTGTGTTGGAGGRAGCTGGGGCAGGCTGTGCCTTTTGCAGTGTGTTGTGTGCCCACRGGCTCCCTGCTGCTCTCACTGGGTGCCCTGGCTGTGGGGTCATGAGGGCCCTCCGTGCTTGGCTTTGTGGGGTTGCAGCCCCTCACTGTCCCTCATGAGCACAGACATGCTGAATGAGAGCGATGTGGGTCAGCCCTCTGTCTGCAGTGTGCTGCTGCCGTGGCACTGTCCCTGGGCCAGAGCAGAGCTCTCCACAGGGCAGGTAAGGCAGGTCACCAAGCTGGGGAGGTGTAAGGAGCCTTGGACTTCCAGGCTCAGCAGCCACATCACCTCTCCCAGGTGCATCCCATAGCTTGACGGCTCCAGCTGTATCACACTGCCATGATCCGCTGTGCTCTGGTCCCCAGCACCCAGCCCAGCCAACACCCRTTCTGATGTGTCACACAGTCACCCTTGTCATGTCATGGTCACCCTTGTCTCTGCTCAGTCCCCAGCATGGCATGGGCAGCCTTCACCATTGGAAACCTCCTCTTATCACCACCAGATCCCGCTCCTCTCACACTGTGGAAGGGATCAAGGCAGTGGTTGTCCAGAGATGCTGTAGAACACAGGTGATGTGCATCCCATAGCTGTGGCTCCAGTGTTGGCAAAAAACTTAGTAATTTCCCAACAGCGGGTGCTGGTTTGGAGACTGATGCCTGCTTGAGATGTAGCAGCACAGCAGCCAGAAAATGGGAGACAGCAGCTCTGGCCCCTGTATTCTGCCTGCTTTTAAACTCTGGAAGGTCCATGCATGCTCCAAAGTTTGTTGCTGCTGTCTGGGGGACCCATAGATCTGTGGTCCCCATGTGCCAAGCCCTGTGTCCCCTTCCTTAGCTGGGGCTTGCCTGGCCAGGCAGTAGGGACACCCAATTCTGGTGACCAGGAGAGGCACATCTGGTCCTCATCACTTCATCCTGCTGCCCATGGCCCTGCAGGGTGACCCCTTTCCTCTCTGATGTAAGGAGTCATGACCTGCCCTCCATTTGGCAGCTGAGATACCAAGGGCACGCAGGGGGTCTGCGTGCCACCACAAATCCTGCCTGCCTGCACTGCAGCTTCCTGCTGGGATGCCCCATGGCTCRGCTCCCTGCCCCAGCAGCCTGTAGGTGTGACACACAGGCCTTGGGGACCCAAAGGAAGCAGCAAATCCAGTGCTTTGGGGAATAAAGGTGCCTGGTGCTGCCCCATTGCCAAAGGGGAGGATGCACTGGTGCTGGACGTGGGCAAACAGGGCTTTCCAGTGGACTGAGAAGATGCAAGGGGAGGGCTGGGGTGAGCAGCAATCTGGAATAAAGGAGARGGATCCAGATGCCAAAATCAACTTTGTCTTCAAGCTGTGGAGAAGAAAAACAGGAAGGGACCATGAGACCAGTCCCAGAGCCGGCACCTCCCTGTCCCACTGTGGGGCCAGGGCACTTCCTCTGGGCTTGGGCTCCCTGGTGGCTCACACAGCTGCTGAGTGAGCAGGAGGCTTCCTGCTGCAGGCTGGAGCCCTGCCTGGACGCACCCTGCCCCAAGTAGGCAGAGGCACATCCAAACTTGCCTTTGCTGCCGTATCCCACCCACCCCAGGGTGGATGCTGTGCCAAGATCGCCAGGGGAGCTGGTACAAGCCAGGCCTGGAGATGCTGAGAATGTGCCAGGTCAAAGCAGCCCACGGACTGCATCCACATGAGGCAGGGATGGGTCCAGCTTCCTGGCATGGAACAGGGACCAGCCCAAGSCAAGCAGGGAAAAAAAGCGCAGGAGAACATGGCCTGGGATATACTTGGTTTGAAAATTTTCCATCAGCCAATGCTACACACCAGGGAGAGTCCCCAGCACTGAGACACACAGACATCCATATCCATTGTCTCCATCCAGCACAGCGCGACCAGATCATGTCTCAGGCAGGGGCTTGTTTGGGAAATCCATAGCTTTGGCAAAAGCCTTTGCAGCAGGGCACTGGTTGTGGGCGGTTGTGCAGCACTGCCGGGGCTGTTTTGCTGCCACCAACCCTGCCAAATTTCTGAGCTAGCCCTCAGGATTGGCCTCCTCCTCTCCCTCCCTCGCTGCCAGGATCAGCCCGCATTTTGCAGGGGAGGAGGCGAGTTGCACAGGACTGTGAAGCAAAACAGTCTCAACTTACCTCTCATGGCTGCTCCTGCTTCCTTCTGTGCCAAATCCTGAGCCACGGAAAGAAGGAAAGGCAGCTTCAGCAGAATTGCCATGAAACATACGTCTATCTATATGTACCATGAGATGATGCAGAGAGCAAAGGGTACAAACCACAGTCAGTGGTTCAGCAGAGAGGGAGGGAAGGAGGATGCATGGATTGAGGGAAGGAGACATGCAGATGTATGTMTGCATGTGTGGATCAGTTGTCAGAGGGAGGAAGGGATAGATGAATTTATAGATTAATGTATGATAGGTTTTTGGACGCTCAGTTACCGTCCCAAGCATCAAAGATGCTCACTCTGCAGGGGCTGACTTGTGAAGAGGGATGAGAGGCCCATGGGCAGAGAGCAAGCATTGTGTTTGGGAACAAGTCTTGGGTGTGACCTATGCACCCAGTCTTCATATAAAGGGTATCACATGAGGAGACKGAGGCTGAACTGCCACCAGTTCAAGTCCTGAGAGTACTGAGGAGAATGTGGRCCATCTCCAGAGGGATTGCATCCCCCTTAGGAGCCGCTTCCATCTCACACTGCCCAGACAATGAGAGAATAGGAACAGCAGGGACTATGCCCACAGACAGTGAATACAAACATGAATGCTTTAAAAATGTAGTGCTGAGCATTCACCCTGACCATGGCTTTCATCTCACCTCCATGTGGATGCCTCTGCCTGGGAACTTGCTGGAGATACAACACTGAACCCATTAGAGACTCCTGCAACCCCCATACTCCGTCTTCTTCATCTGCCTCCCYTTCTAGCTGCCACAGGCCTGAACATTCCTTGCTCTTCTTTCCTGAAAYAGAAGAGGAGACATCACCTGCCAGGCCAGAAGTGGAGAAGGGAGAGACCTGAGCYGTCTCTTGCTGCTGCATTGTCAGCTTCTCCCTCCAGAAGTGGGTTGTTTATTTTTTTGCTTGCTGGGGCTGGCCTCTTCCCTGCCTCTAGGAAGCTTTTGGTGTTTCACAGATGGGAAATGCCAAGCACCTGGCCACAGAGGTGCTGGGAGGCAACAGCCAGCAGCATAGCTCTGCCCAAGCACTGCTGCTGTGATGCTCTTGGGAAATGGCTGCTCCCTGCTCCAAGTGGCAGCAGCAGCAGCCCACAATTTTCCTGCTAGCTTTTTCCTTTTTCTCTTTTTAATTTTTTTTCTCTTTCAGCCCTGGAAACAGTCCTGCTGTCCAAGCAGAAGTTCCCAGTGTTTTGTGTTCCTGCCCTGGAGTGGGGTGTCACTAGGGGACATGTGCTGTGTGCTCCCCATGCCCACATTTCTGAGCACTGCACCTCCTCAGGGGTGCCATGATACTTGCTCAGAGGAGATGATCTCCTCCCTTCCCCATGGCAGGAACTCCATCTTCTCCTCCAGCTGCAAGGACTAAAACAGAGCAGGACACGCTTTGGGAGCTTCCCTGGGCAGCCCCTCTACCTGCTCTCCTCCCACCAGCTGCACCTTTTYCTTCCCTTCCTTCACTGCCACATCAGCTGCTTTGTCAGCATGTGCAGAATAAACAAGCAGAGGTTGTGGACAGCAYGGCCCAGACCTCTGCAGAAACGTCAGTTTCTTCAGGCACTCCAGTGCTCCCCATGTTTCCAGGATTCCATGGAGCAGGCACTGGGCAGACAAGCTCTGTACAGCTGTGCCTTTGTCTGCATCCTGAATACGATGGACCTCAGTTAAAGGTGCCTCTGGGAGTCTCGTGTGCTCTTTGTAGGGTCACATCACATTCAAGCAACTCCCAGCCTTTGTTCTCCACTGGGAGATCCACCAGATGTGGGAGCAGCTGAGCGCCACATGAATTCCAGGCACTGGCAACAGCAGAGTCACCTCTGTGCTGATGGATCTSGAGGTTGTGAGGTGCCGAAAGTGTCCAATCTGTCTGAGACCCCCTCCTGGGATGGTAGCTGATCCCCAGGATGATCTGCAGGTCTTAAAGGAACTGATTCCCAGGGGAAGCTAACCTGGAAAGTACTGATCACTCGAAATAAGCTGACCTGGAAGGCACTGATGCCAGAGAGGATGCTGGCTCYGAAGGTGCTGATTGCCAGTGGAGTGCTGGAGCTGCCAGCCTGGAGGGCACTGATCCCCAGGAGGATCCTAACCTGGAAGAGAGATGCCTGGGAGGATGCCAATCTGGCAGGCACCAATCGCCAGGSGTTTGCTGATCTGAAAGGCACCATTTATCCAGAACATGGTGCTTTTTCCCTGCTGCAGAGCACTTCTTTCAGCTCCCCACTTACACTGGGCAGCAGCTTGGCCAGGGTCCTCTCCAAGGGTTTGGGCTAGGGATCCACAGCCAGGATCCTCTCCAAGGGTTTGGGGTAGAGATCCACAGCAAGGATCTTCTCCAAGGGCTTGGGCTGGGGATCCACAGCCAGGATCCTCTCCAAGGGTTTGGGGTAGAGATCCACAGCCAGGATCCTCTCCAAGGGTTTGGGCTAGGGATCCACAGCCAGGATCCTCTCCAAGGGTTTGGGCTAGGGATCCACAGCCAGGATCCTCTCCAAGGGTTTGGGCTGGGGATCTACAGCCAGGATCCTCTCCAAGGGTTTGGGCTAGGGATCCACACTCAGGCAGGCATCTATGGCTGGCAGCAAAGAGCCTGGCGAGCCGCCTATTCCAGCACGACCTATTCCAATTTTCCTCGTCCCCGGAGCTCCCAGCTGAGAGCCATTGCCCAGCTATGGGCAAGGGACCGTGTGGAAGGCGAGATACACAGACTCTGTTTTCCCACTAGATGGCAAACATTGCCTTCAAAAACAGCCTTCGGAGAAATCGTGTCAATCGTGTCCATCCCTCTGAGAGGAGGATGAGGAAACACTCAGGGAAAAGCACTGAGGGTGATGGGCCTGAGGCTTCTTCAGCGTGGGGCTGGGGGTGGCAGGGACCCCGGCATGCTCCTCATCTTGSTTTTTCTGTTATTTCTGAAATGGTTGTCCTTAACCACCTGTCTGGTTTCTCCCTGGTCCTGGAAGACCCACCCTTGCCCTGTACTGGTGGGATTGAGCACCCTGGGTGTGCAGGAGAAGCGTCTGGTTAACCCTTGAACCCTTGAAGCGTCTGGAGAGCACCTTGAACTTCCACAGCCAAAGACTAAAGTCCAGCAGCTTTTCTGGGAATTAATTACWCTGTGGTTTGCAAACCAAATGAGTGTTCATTCCTCTCTGCAAGTGCCCAGGTCCACAGGCAAGCCATTGCGCTGTGTGTAAATAAAGGAGGCAGGGATGAAGGCTGTGCGTGGAGATGTGCACACTTGTCTGAGGTCTTCTACCAGCTCAGAAGTATTTCCAGGCTTGTTTAAGTTTTAATTCAGACCCAGATTTTTTCATGGTCTCTGTATTTTTGTTGTGCAGAAGTTTCCTGAGTGTTTGCTGCTGGCCCTGGCATTGATGCAGTATTGCTGTGTGGTTAAACATGATGTGTCATAGCTAATGAAGGAGCTAACTGTGGATGGTAAATGTCTAATATGGACAAATCAAGCCAATTAGGGAATGTCAAGAGAAAACTGTGTCATCTCAGCTGTGTCTGTCCTGTGTGGAGGAGAGGTTCTGTGGRAGGGTGAGACCCCTGCCACTGCAGGATCAGCAGCTCCAAACACCAGCCAAGTGTAAAGATGCTGGATGCAGATCTTCCTGCAGACCTCCAGCCCACCCTGTGGGTACCTTCACCTGTGGGACAAGGGCAGTTTTTCAGAACAAGGTTTTGTTTCTAGAATGCAGACCTCTGGTTGGCTGGAGGGGATGGCAGCCATCTCCAGTGCCGAGCTGGCAATTGAGAAGTAGTAAATCATCTCACTTAAAACATTCCATGTAGACCCCCAACAGGACTCTTGGTGGTTCACAGCATGCTGCCTGGTTTTGTGGCAAGCCTGTGGCCTGGTTTTGTGGCAAGCCTGTGGCTCAGCAGCGCTCAGACAGGAGCACCACGGATCCCCAGCAATGGCAGCCCCTCACCAAGCATTAATTAAGTAATGGCAGCAGCTATATTCCCTCCACAAAGCACTCTGGAGCCCTGCTCCTCACAGCTTCCTCTGCCCTCCCTGCCTCAGTTTCCTCCTGGGCACGTTGTTTGGTACCATTTGGCTTAGAAGGATCCTTCAGGTGTCCTGGCCACTTCTTCAGGAAGRGATCATTGCCCCTTCTGCCACGAGGGCTGGCAACTCCCTCACAGGGCTATTTATAGTCACAGAGAAAGCTCTGGAAAACGAAACGAATAATGTGTCTGGGGAAAAGAAACTGAGGGAGCTGTTGGTAGCCAGTCAGCAGCCTGAGGCTCAGGGCAGCAAGCCAGGGAAGGATCGTGATGAGCCAAGCAGGTAGAAAGCCCTTCTGGCCCTTTCCAGCTGGGCTCCCTGCCAGCCCTTGTGTTGGTATGTGCTGATGGCTGGGGACAGCGGGGACAGCAGGGACAGCGTGGATGGTGTGGGCTCTGGGGCAGCACCCCTGTGGCTTTGAGGCTTCCCATGCCTTGGTGAAACCCACAGCCTCTGCAGGCAGCAGAGCAGAAGTTAAGCACAGATGTGGCTGCTTCACTCCTGAAGCTGAGATTTGCCAGTCCAGGAGGGTTTGACCTCTTCACCTGAGGACACCAAGGAATGGACCAGTCYCCACGTCTGGGGCTGTCATGTCTTTGCTTTGATGTGTGCCTGATTCCAGCTTTCCAGTSCGGGTCCTGGGAGTGGTTCTGTCCCTTCCCTGTAGGCTCAGTGCTCTGGGGGTGGCTTCCACCAAACAAATGCTTCCTGCCTCTGCATGGCATCTCTACTTGGTGACAGGCTGCCATGGGCAGCAGCAGCCACCCTCCCACCCCCCAGTCTTACTTCAGGCCTCRTCTCAGACCCCTGGAGGCTGGGCCCTGTCAGGAGTGGTCTCAARATAACCAGGGGCTGGAGCAAACTGAGGGCCAGGTTCTCTCCCACCTGCAGCAGGGTGGCACCATCCATATCCCTCAGCTCGTGCTGCCTGGTGACAAAATCCTCTAAGCACAGAGCTGGCAATGCTTCAGAAAGTCTGGTAGAGCTGCACCGAGTAAGGACCTGCACCTCTCTGCCAGTGCCTTGCCCAGGACTTTGGCACGATGTGGGGCACTGGTGGCAGACTCAAAGAGGCTGCAGGGGGCTGTGGGGCTGGACATCCCCTTTGTGCTTGTTCAGATGCCCCAGCAGGAGATGGATGAGAGGCATGAGCAGGCAAGGTAGCCAAAGGAGCTGGAGAAATGCTTTTGCTGTGTGCAGAGCTGAGGGATGAGCCCCCCCAGACCCATGTGGCAGGGCAAAGGCAATAACCCACCATGGCACACTGAGAGCCCCAGCAGAATCATCACACAGAAACCAACACCCAGGCTGCACAGAGAGGGGCAAGGATGCTCCAGCCACATTTGCACTAAGAAATCAGCTCTGCCAAGGACTGCTTTCTGGTTGGGAATGTTGCCTGCCTTTGGGGGCAGGCTAGCTGACCTGGGCCAAAACCTGATGGAAATGATGCTCAGAGTGTTCCAGCACAAGGGGACATTTGCTTCAGCTGCTGTCACCTGTGCAGCCCTGATGCCCTGCTGTGGGCACTGCTCTGCCTTCAGGGGCACTGGGACAGTGAAGAAGGTCAGGCTCTTGCCTGTAGCCTGGCTAGAGAGAGCTGCTGAGTTCAGGGGGCCCCTGGAAGGGCAGATGGAAGGAAGCACAGTACAATTAGTGTGCCACCATTGCTGGGAGGGCAGCCTGCTGCTGCCCAGCAGGAGGGAAGCCCAGCAGAAACCAAAGCCTCAATTGGAGGAAAGAGGAAGAAGTCAACGCTGTTGGTGTCTCAGATCCTGCAGCGGGTTAGTGGCCTTCCCTTCCTGCGGGATTTTTGCTGTTTGCTTATTCTTATTACAATCAGCTTAGGAGCTTGGCTCTGCTCCAGGGCCCAGTTCTGCAGAAAATAGCCTCTTTCTCTTCCTTTTTGCACCACAATCCTCTAAAAGCAGCAGTTCCTAAGCTGTGGCCTGAGGATCCCTGGTGAAGACCTGACAGATTATCTACAGACCTGCTTCACCTGCACAGTGCTCCTTGCTCTGCAGGGCTGGAAACCTGTAAAAGYGTTAGAACTAGGATCTGGAGCCCAGAGGAAGTATACTAATGCATGAAAGGTCATGCTTTCATTTCTTCAGGAAGGCAGCCACTTCAAAGATAAAAAGCAAAAAGGATCTGCCCTCTCGACYGGAATATCAGCTGCAAAGGGAAGCACAGGTTCCCTTTGCACAGGCTCCAGCACAGCCCATGGTGATTGCTACKGTGATTGCCCCGGTGCAGTAATTCTGATACCCTCCCTCAAAGCATGCCTTGGATCCAGAAAGTAAGAAAAGCCCCAAAAAGACAAGGAGAGGAGTTGTCAGGGGGATGGGCAGCAGCTGAAACCTCACGAGGTGCAAGAAGGAGGTGCTGCCCTCCCAGCTGTGGGGTCTTGCTCCTGTCACACCAAGGGAAGCCCAGCCTCTTGGCATCTCTGGGATCACACCAAGGGAAGTCCATCCTCTTGGCATCTCTGGGATCTGGGATCACACCAAGGGAAGCCCATCCTCTTGGCATCTCTGGGACCTGGGCTGCTGATGTCTCGTATCTCTCCTGTGCTCCTCATCTTTGCCAAGAACAGCAAGGAGACAACACAACTCCCCACTGCTCCYCTACTCATGGCTCAGGCCAGGAGACAAAGTACCTCTCCAAGCCACACAATCCATCAGCAGCAGAGGACAAATTACCGCTGGCAGTGCAAAAAGAGAGAGGATACGACCAAGGTGTGGAGCTTGCAGTGTCTCTGCAAGGAAATGAACCTTCTCTGCAGCACTGTGAGCATTTACTGAAATGTACACAGGGCTGTGTAATCTGCAAACCTGAGCAGACTGTAAAAAGGGRGGAAAGAGCCAAGTCCTCCCTTTATCATTTAGATTTACCTTCACCTCTTTTTTCTCTGAAGACAGTTTCCAGGCTAAGTTTTTGTATCTTGTACCCAATAAAGATACGGAAAGCCCTTTAATCTACTGCTGTGTAATCAGCAGCTTATTTCACTGCAGAGGTAAATGGCACTGGTGTGAGACATTAGCTGTGCACAGCTCGGAGCTCTCTAGAAAACATCCCTGATTAGCTGGGAAGTATTCACTGGCATGCACCTGGGGCAGGCTGAGCAGGCTGGCCTTACCCCATCCCTGGCTGCAAACCAGGTGGCTTCAGTGTCCTCAACAGGTACAGGGGCCATGCACAGCCTTGTGACACCATCCAAGTACAGCAGGAGGGTGCCAGGAGAGATAAACCCAGCGAATGGCAGGATGGGATGTGCCTAGGGCTCTGATGTGATGTCAGCTCTGAACTGGCACTGGCTTACAGGTACCAGCATGGGAACCTTGAGAAAGAATAGCAGAGACCCACCAGGATGGAGATTTTGGCTTCTTCCCATGCTCACTGTGTCCTGTGCAAGCTCTTTCACCATCAGCCATGGGCATGTGTGGCTGTGCCCAGCTCCCACTGCCTTCCTGCAGCCGCTGCTGGTGCTGGGGGGAGTTTGGCAGATGCCTTCTCCTTGCTCTGTGCTTGTGTGAGAGGGGAGCTATGGGGGGGCAAGGCTTGTGGACCCATCTCAGCACCTCACTGACCCCTTGAGATGGGGTCTCCCACAAGGACAAGCATTACATGATCAAAGCAGGGCTCCCCTGGCCTGGAGGACTGTCAGGCTTTTCCTGTGATATTAGGACAGCAGGGAGGTAAAGAGAATGCTGAAGCATTTCCCACGGCCCTCGACRGCAGTCAGGACTGTGGCTTCAGCTCCTGCGCACCAAAAGGAGCATCAGCTCTCACGTGCAGAATGTGCCAGCCTTGTGTGCCTCTCTCAAGGAGCTGTTACTCCTACAGGTGCTGTCCAGAGACTCAGACCTGCCCTAGACCCTAAAGCCCCCACAGTYTTATCTAAACATCCCAGGCATACAATTAATGGAAGAGTTATCTGCCACTCCTGTACACAGGGAAGGAGGAGGACACTGAGTGACACACGGAGACCATGGCAGGGCACGCTCCTCCTCTTGCTTTTTCTGTTATGTCTGAAAAGGATGAGCCTATTGTCATTGAGGAGCGGAGCTCAGCAGTGCCATTCTCCCAAAACCCAGGCACTCCTGGGCTCAGAGCTGCAGCTATGTCTGTCTGATAAGCTCTCTAACATAGGCAAGGAGCAATCTCTTCTGCTGGGGCYGCTCCTCCACCCTGGGCTATGCTGGTGACAAGGGGAATTTTCCCTCAGCATGATCACGAACCCTCTCATTCCTTCAGAAATGGTGTTTGGGATGCAGCAACAGCATCTGGAAGAATTTTAGAGGAAGGGCAGGCATCTGTCAGAGCAGCCTCTTACTTTGTGCCCATCTCTGAGTCCTGCCATGCTCACCCCAAGCACCCCTGACCACAGAAATCACTCTCTTTTTCAAAAAAACAACAAAAAAAAACTGAATGAAACCCACCAACAGGAACCACAAAATACTTGAAATATGTTGGAGTGACCCATCAGCATTTTTCAGTCAACACTCAGCACAGATGTGTTCCAGAGTGCTGTTTCTCTACTGCAAGGAACTGGAAGTACCCATCGGTTCCATCTGTGAGCTCACATAAAACCAGCCCAGCCTCGTGCACCATGTCCTGAGCCCTGCACCGCCCCTGGATGCCCTCAGGCAAAGTTCTCTCCAGGCTTCTTATCCCTGCTGCCAGGTTCTGTGGGCCTCCAGGATGTGCTGCCACACACCCACAGCCCGGGCTGGCTCCGTGTGACAGCCAGCCTTGGACTTCGCCTGCCTGAACAAAGACCAGAAGAGACCTGGCGGTGCCTTCCTTCTCCCCAGCGGGCGGCTGCCTTGTCCTGCTGGCCGGGATTTTTCAGGGTGTCAGGGACATTGGATTAAGCATTGCTAGAGCAGGGCAGGGAGCCAGCAGAGCTCTTGTTCCCGTAGCACAGGAGGTCAAAGGACCAGCACGCTCCATCCCGGACAGCACTCACAGCTCCTCTGTCTGCAGCCACTTCCTCAGGATGTGAGAAATGCTGGGTAGGAAAAGATCTTTTGGGGATGAAGGACAGGGAAGAAGCTCTGCTGGTACCCCTCATTCCAGCCTCCTGTAGGGAGAGGGGTGCCTCAGCAAGCGCTCACCCCTTCCTGCTTGGAAAGGGCAGCCTCAGTACCCTGTGGGGCTTGTCAGAGGACACCAAGGGAGGTGAGAAGAGGTTAATGAGCCTCTTTGATCATTCGGGAGAGTGGCAGTATATTCCCCTTACAAGAATGAAAGGATGTGAAAGGCATCACATGAAATTTCACAGTGCGAGGGCTGAAGGAAACAACCCAAGAGCAGCAGTGCTGGGTCAGGAGAGAGGCTCTCTCACTCTGTCTCTCTCTTCTCTTCTTCTCCGTCCCTTCTGTATCAGTGGTAGCTGAGACCACTACTAGGCACATAAGAGAAATCAGCAGAGAGGAATCCAGAGTCATCCTTCCCTGCCAGCACCCAAGAGTCACCAGTGCAGGAGCTTCCCCAGGTGGAAGCAAGGTTCCCCAGATTGTGTAGGAACCACATGCACCCACCTGTGGGACACTTGTCCAGCCCCTGGCTGTGCCCCACCTGTGCTGAGAGTTCAATGGGTTATCCACAGAGAGTGTGAAAAGAGCACTGCTGRTGTTTTTTAACTTTGACCTGAGCATTCCAGAGATGCACATGGAACAGGAGCCTTTGGGTTGAACCTGGCAATGCTGCAGTGGGCTGTGCAGAGGATGTTTCTGATCAGATTTGACTGGGGGTCCTGGGTTGGCCTCCCTGAAGAAGAAGGAGGCTTTAAAAGGCCTTTAAGGATTYCAGGGGATCAGTGCACTTCTAATGCTGCAGGGGTAGCTTTGTGAGAAGGGAGAGGAGCTCAGGGGCTCAGTGGCTTTCAATGCTGCCCAGTTTCTGATAGCTTCTTTCCAAAAGTTTAGGGGTTTGGCTAACACAATGACTGTGCTTGGAGTGGGACACGTTTTCTTTTCTCATCCTTCTGACTGTTATCTTGATGACTCTCCCCTCCRTTTCCAGTAAGAAAGGATGCACAAGCAAGTCCTTCCTTAGCAGGGCATGGAGCCAGTGTGTCTTATCAGGCACAGAAGAGCCAGCCAGGGACTTCCCATTCCTTGCTGCTGTGCCCCTTTAGGAATACCAGCCTAGTACATCTTACACGCTTCAGAAACTTCCCTAACTCCCCCTGTGCACTCTCAGCAGTTCTGTCCCAGAAGACTTTAGCTTGACTTTATTTGATGGATTTTTCCTGTTCCTGATAAGCCTTTGCCTGGAAATCCTTGGACAGGGGTATCCCACAGGAAAACTGGGAAGGATTATGCTGTTCTGGAGTACAGCCCCTTTGCTCCGCAGGGAAGCTCTCAAAATCCCAGCCACTGTGGCCTTCTCTAGCAACCTTTGCAAGCAGCTGAGAAAAAGTCTCACTTTGGAATTCTGATGTTCTGCTCTTTGCCTGTGCTGTCCCTGATGGCCCAGACAAGCTTGGCATGAAGCTGCAGACTCTCTTCACAACAGAGTTGTGCCCAGACTCCATCTCCTGGCTGTCAAAGAAAGCCCATTGTAGCAGCTCCATATCAAATCCCTGCAGAACTACCTGCCCTCCACATTGACACACACGGTCCAGAACAGGAGAGCAGAAAGAGAAGGAGAAATGCTGAGCAGATTGAGGCTGTTCAGACTGGAAAGTACTGACCCAGAAGGCTTCTGCGTAAGTAGAACCAGACACAGTCAGCGAGGGGCAAGATCTGGACCAGGAGGAATTCCTTCCCGGAGTACACTGAAGGGGTTCTGGAAACAGAGAGGGCAATGACCCTCCTGAAGACCAGCCAGAGTCCTTGTGAAAAAGCACCTCAGGGTCACTTTCACAGGGGTGAATGCCCTGTTGAAAGAAGTTGTTCCCTCCCTACCTCTGCCTGCCCGCAGCACAAGAAAGATTGCAGCTTCAAAACTAGTGGTGCAAGTGAGGCAGAGCCCTCTGGAAAGCTGGAAGGTTCTGCTCATCGTGGACTTGTCCCAGCTGCCAGCACAGCCCATGACGAATGGCCCCAGCATGTTCCAGCACACCACAGCCCCCCAGCATTTACTTTAGACAGCTGCAGCACAAGGAAGACAAATGAGATCCAGAGAAACCCAACCTTCTGTTGGCCCCCTCCGTCTCTATTTACATGTCTGTTTTCCCCTCCAAGGCCATGCATCTCCTTTGTTTAGGAGAGTGTCTGGCTTCTGATCTTGTTCCAAATGGGTTTTTTTTTGCTTGAGTCCTTCCTTATTCTGCTGGAGCACTGAGCACAGGCACTTGAGGGCCTGCTTTGATTAGAGCTCCCTTGACTCCAATGCTTCAGACCTTGCCCCAGCCCAAACCATGGCCTCTGCTTGGCTCTACCCTGGGGCCAGACAGCGCACATCTCCTGCCAGCCAAACTCGCACGGCTGCCTCCCACTCCAAACCCTGGAAACATCAGGAGGGTGAGGATATACCATGAGGTGAAATGGTCTCCATCTCTCTGAGCTCTCCAGAGAGATAAAGGACCCTGCAAGGGCTTCCCCCTCGAGAAGAGCCTGAGCTGTGCCCTCGCTCCAAGCTGGGCTGAGCATCAGGATGCTGGCGATACACCCATCCACTCCACCGGAGCATGTAGCAGCATGAGAGCTCTGCAGGGAGCCCAGCCCTGCAAGGACAGGTGGTCTGGGAAGTGTTTGGCAAGATGGGAACAGTGTGTTCTGCCAGCTAGCTCTCCAGCTTCAAACCAGCCTTTATTTATCCCTGAGCGAGGCTGCACAGCTGCTTTCAAAAGGCGTTTGATGCTAAACTCGTTGGCTTCACGTTCGCCCTGAAGAGCTCTTTTCTGTTATCTCTTTGGGTTGCTTTCCTTTTTTCCTCAAGCCCAAACTCAAATTATGCTGGTGAAACAGAGCCAAGCCTGCCAAGGCCCTCGTCAGGAGCACCCTAGCATGTGTCCCAGATGGTGACAACAAGAATGCTGGTTTTCACTGCTGATGGTTCACACTCCACTATGAGCMCTGCACAGCCTGCTCCGCTTCAAAGGCACTTCTAATGGAAGAACACAAGATCTGTTTCTTTCAGTCTGGTGTGGCAAGCTCTCCCCGTSCTCCCAAAGCACCTTCATCATTTGGGCACTAGGTCAGCTCCTGGATTTGCATCCAGGAGCAAGGGTTTCCTGTGACCACAGGCAGCCTCACATCAAGTGCCCAGCCAGTAAATGGGGGCTTCAGAGTGTAACTCCATCCTCCCTTCTCCACCTTTCAGAGAGATTCCCAGGGTCATGGGAAGTGAAGGATTTCACATAGCCCTCAGAAGTATAGCATGAGGCTGAGGAAGCCCACCTCACCCTCTAGGAACCTGGCAGGACAGTTTAACAGGGGGAAAAAAAGGATAAGGAAGGACTGCCTGGGGTCATCTGACCCATCCTGTGCTGAGCTGGAGCCAGCACTGCTTCCAGTTTTCTGACAAGCTCTGGTCTCATTGGAAAAGAGCACTTTCCAGCAGTGGACATGCAGCATTTCTTCATCTGCCTCTTCCTGCTAAATGGAATTTCCCCCAAATCTGACCCCTGTGGTTTCTTGACTTATCAGAATTGAACTCAGTACTTCTTTTCACTTTCTCTTCACTATGTCCCTTTGTGCACTTGGAGACCATGTCATCCATTCCTGGAAGCAAGATTAAATCAAGTTCCTTCAGCCTGTTGTTTGAAGCCACATCATTCACACCTCTGATCAAACTTACCCCTGTCCTCCACAACCCTCCCAAGTGGGTGCCCACCTTTCCAGAGTCCAACTGTCCCATCTGGGACCACACCTCCCAGTGAGACTGATTTTTATAATTCATGCCCTACAGGACCACTCATGAGTGATGTCCAAAATCCTCACTAAAGAAATCTCAGAGATAAATCAAGCAGCCACTCCTGCTGAAAGGGAAGGGGACAGCAGCTGGATGCAGTGACAGCAAGCTGCAGAACGTGTACCCCTTTTTCCTCATCCCAACACAACCTCCACTTCTCCTATTAGCACTGCACCAGCTGCTGAGTGGGGCTGGAGACCTGAGCACCTCTCGGTGTGAGGCTGACTCACAAATGGCTCTTTGTGGTGATTTTTTGCTTCAGTCTGCAGTAACTCAGTTTTAAACTCCAGCTCTACAGCACACAGGCATGCTAGGAGATGCTATTTTTTGCAACAAACCACCTGTGTTGGATTTTCTGGCAGCAGGGCTAGTGAGCAGTTTCGCCGCAATCCAGATCAAGGTGGAGAGAGCATCCCTCCTACCATCCTCTGTTAAACTGCAAAATATCTGCTGCTCCAAGTGTCTGCAGTGGGATGGGGGGCAAAGCAGTGCAAACAGGACAGAGCCTGCCCACCTGGAGCGAGAAGGGCTGAGCTGAGTGACAGCAGCTCCAGGACCTGCTGCCCTCCTGAAGCCAGCTGGGTCCCACAGGCTCAGCAAAGAGCCATTGCACAGYGCAGACAGAGYCCTCAGAAATAGCCAAGTTCCACATCATCCCTGCTTTCACCCCAGGCAGGCAGTGAAACCCGCAGCCCTGTTGGCTCTGACACTGGGAATTCCCTGGGGTAGCTGTCCTTGTCAGGGTCAGAGGACAATGCAGTGGTGGGAAACGAAACCGAGCTCTGTGAGAAGAGGCTGAATCTGTATCTGTAGCGTATCCAGGACACTTCTGCTTTTGTTCTTTGCAGAGCAGTGGCTGTCATCCATCGCCATAAACACACACTGGCGCCTTTCCAAAAGCTGTGTCAGCTAAATAAAAAGGTGGGAAACTATATATTGCAGGTACTTTCAAGGAAAGCATTTGATTTATTTACCAAAGACCACCTCAGCAGCTCACATTGCTGGAGCAATGTCCCTCCCACAGAGAGCAGAAAGTCACAGCTTGAAAATTTAAACAGGATTAAGGAGTGTCCATGTAAACAGAGTTGTGGGCTTGCAGTGCACATCTCAGCAGAGAAGGGGCTTTCCCAGACATAACATCTGCAAGAAAGAAAACGTTGYTTTCTATGGGAAAGTGGGGAAGAATGAGATATGTTTGGAGCAAGAAGCAACTAAAGGCTGCAGCAGGTGAACCTCCCAAGCCAGGAAGCTTGTGAAACACCACACCTTGCAAATCTGCATTGACACAGCACAGCTGCCAGATCCTCTGGACAGGCACGGAATAGTCGCAATGCCAGCAAAATACATCTAGGGCAGAAGGATCCAAGGAAACTGGGCAGAAACTGGGCAGCACGGGGCCAAGCAGACAGAGTGAAACACCAGGATTTGAGGTTTGTTCTTGTTAGATCTAAAGAAAGATTGCAGGAAGAGCTCCTGGGTGTGCCTTACTTGGTCTTCTGGCTTTCCCTTTTCACCATGGACTAGGAAAGATTTCTCATGCTTGTGGGTGTAATGCATCCCAGCCAGCCTCAGSCTGCACACCAGTTTCACAAATCCATGAGAACATCCAAGACCTTCTCATCTTTGCTTGCCCCATGGCTGTCCCTCTCATCCCAAGCAGAGCTAACCAGATCTTTGCTAGCCCCCTCCAAGCCCCATCCCTGCAATCTGAGCTGGGGGTGACCCCTCCCCTCAGTCTCAGTTCTTTTTGCCCTGTATCCAGGCCATTCTGCTGTGGATGCAGAGCAATTGAGGAAAGAAGGGAGGATAGGTTTCCACCAGCCTTCTGTGGCTGAGCACACAGTTGGAGAGCAGAAAAAAGCCTTACCTAGAGGCACAGCCAAGCAGGAAAACAGGAGGGAGAGGTGGGGAAGGCCACGGAAATGGCACTAAGCCTGCTCTCACTGCCTACTGCTTTTTCAGGAGGGATGGGTAACAGGTATTTTTCAGAGCATTCTCTCAGCAGGTTAAGGCCTCYCTTCGCTTGCCCTCCTGGTTTTGTCTTTATGTCCAGTTTTTAGTGCTTCCGTGCATAGAGAGAGGATGGTGCATCYGAGGGCAGACAGGAAGGATCCCCCTCTCTCTCCAAAGGGAGCCCYGGGCAGAGCTGTGCCTGGCTCGTGGCTCAGCCCCCGCTGCCATGAGCTGCAGTTTCTGCTACTTCTAGAAACACAAAGCCAAGTCGAGTCCTGTCCAGGCATAAGGGTCTCCATATAAGACAGCTTCTGGACTCAATTTGACTCCAGGAGCTCAGGGCAGGGCAAACACCCTGGTCTCATGCTCCAGACCATGGAGGCGCAGGCTGGGCAATGCCGCCAGGGAGAGTTCAGCTGCAGGGGGAGCACGGCAGGAATGGCACCAGCTCCTTTTTGGAACCATGCAGCCTGGCTAAGAGTGCTGGCATCTTCCCACAGGACAAATCTCAGCAGGAAGTGTCCAGACAAGCAGCAGGGGTGATGACATGCTGGAAATGAGGGGGGAGCAAGCAGGGGCCTGAGGATAAGAGATGCCAGTTCTGGATCCTCTCCATCATCCACACACGTTGTTTAGGCAAGAGCGAACAGTACAATGGAACAAGACTAAAGGGGCTTTTCCTCACCTGGCTTCCCACCCTTCCCAGCCATCCACATGTCCCATCTCCTCATATAAACCCAGACAGGTTCCTGAGCCCCTGCCAGCTAGACCTGGCACCTGTGCCAAGGAAGAGCAGCCCCTTGCCTTGGCACCATGGGGTGGAAACCACCAGAACGGGGARCAACTGGCCCCTGCGCTGGCAAATGTGCCCAGAGCATGTCCACTCCTCCTGTTGACTCTCGTGCACCAGGGAGTCAGGCGAGGAAGCTGTGTGGAGGTTGTGAGGGGGGGAACAGCTTTTTGCCCCCGTGGTGCTGCTCACCTTGCCTGCAGGTCCATGTGGGGAGGATGAAATTGGTCCCTCCCCAGTCACTCCAGGAGCAGCATGTGCAGCACGTGGGGGATGCTGGTGACAGGAAAAGCCCTTGTACACCCTCTCTTTGGAGGCAAGGGACAAAACCAGTTCCAGTAAATACCCTTCCTGGAAAGGGTCTTATGGCACCAAGGGAAACCAGCATAGCATTTCCCTTGGTGCCCTGCTAGCAGAGAAGCAAATKGGTGTTTCCTGCCACGGAACCTTCAATCCTACCTCCCAGCTGGGTATGTCTGTGCCAGGCCAGACCTTGAGACCACAGCAGATTGTGTCTGCTGTGTCTGGTGCCCCTTGCACTCAGCCTGGGCACCATCCAAGACTGCTTTCACCATGCCAGGCAGACACACGAGTGCTCTCATGATCCCAGCTGTGAGTGCTGGCAGCCAGGGAGCGACCCAGTGCCTGCTCAGTTTGCTTGCATAGATGCAGCCTTGTCCTTTCTCTCCTGCCTTGTGCACAGTCACCAGGAGAGTGGCTCTTTTGTCAGCTCCTTGTGAAAGCTTTGCAGCTACAGCACCTTGTTACTCCACAACGTGTGAAATACAGGTCCCCAGGTTTGAATAAAGGGCTACAGGGGATTCAGCCAATGCTCCAGAGCCTGAGGGATCCCTGCATGTGACTCCTGAGCTGCTGAGGGTATGTCTGCATCATACTGCAATGGGTTCTGGTCCTGCACCACCCACCCTGAGGATGCAGTGAGGTTAGGAAAAGAGCGAGGAAAACATGTCTGGGGAGAGAAAAGCAGGAGGACTTTTTAACTGAAACTAGCTTTGGGCTGGGAACCAAGGTTTTTGACACAGCAATGACTAGCTACTTTCCCTGAGGAAAGTGGCTGCTTCCTTCTAAAGAGATCATTGACATTTTGAATCAGGGAAACTCACTCCCTAGTTTACTAAGCACTGAACCAATCTGGTTTTTGACAGATTTCCAAGAGGAGCTGGGCTCTGGCGTGGATGGAGAGGCTGCTGCAGGGCTGGAGGAGAGACAGGAGCCAGGAACTCATACCTGGTCCAGGACAGCATCTCTTCTTGTCCTTCCCGGGGTGGGGTGGTGAGAGCAGCCTGCAGCCAGAGCTRGGATGAGGATCACCATCCACTTGAGAACCACAACAGGCAAGGAGCTAGCAGGGATCTGTGGTGTGCAGCTGCACTGCTCTGAGGAGAACACGCTTGCTGCACCCAGGAGAGATGAGAACCCCGGGCTTTGCAACCGTGCTCTTAAGGCCTGGCTGGCTAAGAAAACTCTGAAACTCTCAAGGAAATGGATTAACCTGCTTCCAACACCCAAGAGAACAGTGTCAGCCCCTTCTCCCTTGTTTTCCCTGGTCCAGGATGCCGTTCTCCTTGTCCTGGTAGCCCACAGCCAAGGATGACTGTAATCCACCCCAGGCTAAGCCCCTCTGGCAGTCCCTGCCCTTTGCAGGGACCTGCTCCAGCTGCAGCAGCTCAGCCTCAGAGCAGATCCATGCCAAGCATCCTCCCCCTCCCCAGCCATGGCCCCCTCACAGGTCACTGAGGGAGCAGCAGGAAGGCTTCTGTCCAAGCCAGCACCAGTTATCCTCATTTCCCACTCACACTGTTTATCTTGGCCCCTCTCCCCGTACCAGCCTTCCTTCTCTTCTCCTTCTGCCCAGGATTGAATTGCTGGGGCTGTCACTGTAGTTAATGGTCTGGGACAGGGCTGGTGCTCCCTGAGAGTCACACTCAGAGACATCTGAGCCCGAGCACTGTGTGTGCACAAACCAGGGAGGGGCACCCCGGAGGGGAGAACGCCTGAAAGAGAAACGAGCCACCAGCTGAGTGAGGCAGGTGACCAGGGGAGGAGAAGGGACAGGATTAAGCCTGGGCTCGAGAGGTGTCAGCACAAAGCCATCAGGGGCCTGGCCTGGGCAGCCCAGCCACTGCAGCACTGTGGATGCCATCCCCTGAGGGCTGTTCCCCTCGCCCTCAGGACCAGTCCTGTGTAACGGTGTTCGCAGGGGTCTCAGGATGAGGGAAGAGACGAGGATCTGACTCCATGTTTCAGAAGGCTTGATTTATTATTTTATGATATATATTACATTAAAACTATACTAAAAGAATAGAAGAAAGGATTTCCTCAGAAGGCTAGCTGAGAATAGAATAAGAAGGAATGATAACAAAAGTTTGTGGCTTGGACTCTCTGTCYGAGCCAGCTGGGCTGTGACTGGCCATTAATTAGAAACAACTAACACAGGCCAATCAAAGATTCACTTGTTGCATTCCACAGCAGCAGATAATCAATGTTTACATTTTGTTCCTGAGGCTTCTCAGCTTCTCAGGAGGAAAAATCCTAAAGAAAGAATTTTTCATAAAAGATGTCTGCGACAGTCCTGGGCCATTTCATTTCCAGCCTGTGCCCAGGCATGCTGACTAGCACCAAAGCACTAACTGGATGATGCAGACAGTCACAGCAGTGCTTGGGAGGAGAGGATGCTGCCTGCYTGCTGGACACACGGAGCTTCAGCTGGACTGAACAGCTTTGTTCAGACATCACATGGCCTGGGCAAAAGGGGACAAAAGGACACTTTGAGACAGCAAGACCTTATTCAGAGTGCACTCCAGACCTGGGGCTCAGGAGGAAAAGGGCCACAGACTCTCAGCTTACTGTTGATGAGTGGCAGGAACYAGGGAGCTGCCATCTGTGCCTTATCCATGGGTGTGCCCAGGAAAAGGTGCCTTCAGCAGCCTCCATTGCCCCRAAAGCTTATCCTCCCACTCACCTGCACCCCAGCAACCAGCAAGTGCTGACCTGCCAGAGTAATCAAGCACACTGCGCCTCAGTTTCCCTTGCTGCAAGGACAAACCTCCCATTCCTGCAGCTCTTCTTCCGTGTCCTGTGCCCCTGTGGAAGCTGAGAGCTGGGGAGATCCAGCCCAGCATCTGCACTGGCAGGACTGAAGCGTTTGGGGCTGGATGGTGCAGCACCAGTGTGCTCCCTCCTACCGCATCCCTGCGCACCCACAGCCTGGCTGAGCAGTGCAGAGCAGGGTGCCTGTTTTCCACGGTGCTGAGGGGCTCCCAGGAGAGACCTGCAGCCCAGCTGCTGTGTCCCTCATCCCCATAAACCCTCCTGCCTCCTCCCCACACCCCAGCACAGCCCCTTTGCCTCTGCAGCACAGCARGCAGTGCTGCCTGCTCACCACACACTCCACGCTGGCTTTCAGGCTCAAACATGAGGCACGACAACTACCTGCTGGCTTTTCATTTTATTTAACAAAATCACAGCACAATAAAAAAATAAAGAGAGTAAAGAAGAGGCATACACATGGAATTGTTGCAATGAACAGATCTAGCAGCAAATAACCTGAGAGCAGCACGACCTCCAGGCGTGGGCATGGGGCAGGGCTGGACAGCGGTGTCAGGCTGAGGGACTGAGACAGGGTGCAATATCCCCAAGGAGAGCAGGGCTAAGAGCCACATCTCTGCCTGCTCCACATTAGTGCCTCTATTTCTACCCTTGCAAGGAAGGGCAGGAGGGAAACAGCGCAGGGAATTCAGGAGTGAGGAGGAACCACATCAGCTACACGTTTTCTGAGGGCATCTGGGCTGTGCTTGGCAAGGACCAGAACAATGTATGGCCTTTGTGGAACRTCTCCATCGCTCCCCTCCAGCCCCACACTGTTCCGTGCTGGCAGCCCTTCCCAGGGATGCAGGAGGACTTTGGGTTGGGGCTGGCAAAGGAAACCAAAGGGATCAGACTRTAGCTGGAGGTCACAACTGCTGTGTTGATGGGAAGTCTGGGAGTTCCCAGCTCGCCTCACAGACCAGTCCATCAAACAGCTTCCAGGCTGCAAAGGTGATGGAGCCCAGCAGCCCCTGGCTCAGGCTGACACAGGCTGCTGGTCACATTGGAGGCAGAGGGAAAAGGACAGAGCAGACAGGGCTCTGCCCCATCCCACACAGTGGCATGCGTCTCAAGGAGGGTCAGCCCTGAGGTTAGAGCTGGAAGCAGGTTGGCTCTGTTAGCATCAGATTCAGACGGGAGATGGTCCCCTTCAGCTGTTGGGACAAGACATGGCTTCTTCAGGACCTACTTGCCCTGTGGTTTGCCCTGGGGAAATGAAAAACCCAACTGATACTGGTGTGCTCCTYGGGCTGTGAGCTTCCCCAGGGTCCCTTCCCCTGCTGGACAAGCCATGGTCGTGATGGACCTGTCAGGCCTTGTAAAGCACCCAGCAAGCTCATCATCAGCCCTCCCCATGAAGATGCACAAGCAGCAGACTCCAAGCTTACAGGGCAGAGGCGAGAAGGGATTTTGCTCCCAGTGCCATTTGCCATGGCACACACCAGGCCAGAGTGACACTGGGTAGACAAAAATCCCAGGGCTGCATTTATTTGGGGTGAAAGAGGGACTACCAAAGAGGCAGAGTAGTCCCAGWTGGGGACAGGAGGGATGGAGACCAAGACAAATTATCCACGCCTTGGTAGAGCATGGCCCTGCTCTTCCCAGCAGCCCAGTCACAATGGGAAAAGCCTGTCTGGCAGTGGATAAACCCAGCCCCTGGGCTGAGAACAGGGATGGTTCTTACCCTCTTGGCMGAGCTGGCATCCAGCCTCTCTTGGAGACGAATCACCCACGGGGAATGGAGGGGTGCACAGAGGCGCTTGCCCTTTGTGGTGATGAATCTGCCAGGCCCATGAGGGAAAAAAACCAAGATGTAGTGGCAGGGATTCCATGGATGCCCAAGAACAGCACAAGCTCTCACCCACTCCCACCTCAGTGCCCTCCCCCACCTCTGCCTGTAGATTACTTTCTTCCCTGGCTTTTGCCCCATGCTCTCCCCCTCTCACTGAGCCTCTGGATCTCCGGGATCTCTTCTGCAGCTCTCCCTATTCCTTCACCCTCAAATCCCGCTCAACAACCCTCTGCCATCCTGCTCTGCTTTCCACCCTGCCCCATGCAAGGTCCATCCCTTGGCCATCACGGGTGCCTCAGCCATCAGCCCTTGGGCTCTTACACGGCAGCAGGGATGTCACAGCCGTCCTGCGCCAGCTGGAGCCAGTAATCCCTGACGATCCGCCGCGGGATGGGTGCCTCGCTCGTCCGCAGGCAGCAGTCGAGGACGTTGTTGCCGCTGTGCACTGGAGGAGGAACACACGGAGCAGGCTGAGCCCAGCTGCACCTTTCCCAGCTTCTCTGGAGGGTGATGGGGCTGTGCAGGACAGTGCCTGCAGGAATGCTGTCCCACACCACCCTGCCCGGGCACACAGGCACCTTTGTTGAGTGCTTTATTGCGCTCACACCCCAGTGCTGAGAGCCCTTTGCCTCCTTCCCACAGAAAGCAAAGAAGATGGGGAAGAGTAAACAGGCAGACGGCAACGCCCCTGCACCCCAGCTAGCAAGGCAGGACACAGGGGTCTTTATTTACCCCACTTCAGGGTGCTGCAATACAGACACGCATTTCTGAGGGGTTGGGGATGATTTCAGCTCTATTTACTGAAGCAATCACAGCTTTGGCAGCTACCCCRCCACCAGCCCACCCCACACGGATCATCCCTGTGACAGCTGAAGGACATAGATGACAGTGCTTCTCTGCAGGGAAGGAGATCCAGAGTCACCCTCCCAGCAAATCCGGTACTCACTGCTAACACCTGACAAGGCTGGCAGCACCCACGGATGTCTATACCCTCAGCAGCAAGGTGTGGTGCAACACCACAAAGCATCTGGACCCCCCAGCTCCCCACCACATGTAGAGGTTCTGATGTCACCGACCCAGASAGCTGTGACCCGTGCAAACACTGCATCCAACACCAACAGCTTCTCAAACATCAGCCCTGCCCTAACAGACACCTTCCCTCTTGCTCCCAGCCCTGCCACCTGCCCCCAGGCTGCCCTACACCACAGGGTGACAGGAATGTCACCTCGGTGGTGGACTGGCGAGAATGGGACCAGGACAATCCCAGCCCAGTGAGTGCAAGCTGGGCTAGGGCACTGGGAAGCAGGATTGCACCATGGCCCTTTCCAAAAAAGGGGAGGCAGGATTGCACCATGGCGCTTTCCCAAACACACCTTCCCAGMCCCAGAGCCCTGCAGGCTCCTGTCTGGACTTTGGGCAGGACAAAGTCCCTGTGGACAGGTTRCAAGAAGAGGATGCAGGAGGGCTGTGAGGAAGCGGCAGCCATGTGTCCCTCTAAAAGTCTGCTKGAAATGCAAAAGAGAGAAGAAACAGAATCCTCTAATTTCCCCAGGAAAGGCAGCCTGAGAGGTCCCATCTTACCATCCAGGATATGTCCCAGCAACAGGAGACTGAAGCARAGAAGATGCAGCTGCTGCATTTTGCCGCTAAGTCAGGCAGAGGATGGGCTGGAGGCAGTGGAGCTCCAGGCAGAGGAGGTGAGCTCTGCACAGCTTCCCTGGGCCCTGCTGCTGCTGCTCCCCACTGCTTATATACCCTTCCAGCCCATGGCTTTCACTTTCTTTTGAAGGCTGGGGCGTTGTAAAAAGAATTACAACAGGCTGGATTTAATCCTTGAGCAGTTCCCGAATATCCCAGCAGCTGCTTTCCCTGCAGCCAGCTGTTCTGGGATCCTATAGCCAAAAACTCCCTTGCCCTCTCTGCCAGCACTCAGGCTATTGCTATTCAGGACCAGGCAGCTCCAGGGTCCTTTTACYTTGTGAAAGCACCCCAAAGCCCTGGGATAGAACTTGGGGGGCTCTCACCCCACACATTTCCCAGTCTCTTCTCTGAGACATCTCTGGGACATTCACAATAAATACCACGTAGTCTCAACCCTCTGATGCTATGAGGGGTAGAAATTGCCTCAACCCCAATTTTTGGGGTATATGTTGGTACTGGGGTGATGCCTGTCTCCCCCCAGAGTCTCTCTGGCTGGTTGCTGAAGCCTGGCTTTCCCCCCCTGCCCTCCCCAGTGTCTGCATGGGGCCACATCCAAAGCTGGCAGAGAGAGGAGAGCCCAGTCAGTGCACTCCACTCCAGGACCACGATCTCACAGGCCAAAAGACAACCTGATTTCCAGGTGTCCCAGAAAATGGGTTCTTGGCCAAAGGCAGCTACAGAGCTTCCTGTAAACAGGTTTTCTCCATGCAAGAGCAGAAATCCCCCACGGAGGCTGTGTGCTCAGCGCAGGGTGCCAGCATCTCACCCGCTGCGTGGGCACTGCCGAGAGCGAGGACCAGCGCTCCCRCTTTGAATCTTCACAGGAGCACAGGGATGGGGGCTGTTTCTCCTTGGTATGGTGACTCACCACYGTGCCAGTGCCAGTGCCACCTGCAGTGATGTCCCTTAAACCAGGCTGCTTCAGTCCCCTGCGGGAAGCAGGGATGGCCGGGGCTGTGCAGCCCAGGGGAAGGACGACGGAAGGCTCAGTGCTGTCAGCATCTGCCTTGCAGGGAGCTGGAGATGCCAGAGTCAGGGTCTTCTCTGAGGGGCCCAGGGGCAGGACAAACGTAAAGGCATCAGATGCACCTAGATAAATTCCCACTGACAAAGAGAAAAATATTTTGCAGCAGAGTCTCTATGCCTGCACTTTTACCCTTGCTCCAGCTTTGGACTGTCCCTGCACCTAAGTGGAGAACAGTGTACAGACCCCCCYTCCACCCGGGCACAAGGCACACAGCTGGGACCCAGGCACCTCAGTGACTCCCTCATGCTCCTCTCAACAGTAGGAGAGGCTCTGCCCCTTCCCCACCCCATGCTAAGAAGCAAGAGGAGACTCCAGCCATGCCACCAGACATGGTGYTGCATCCCTGCACTGGCGCTGGCACCAGCACTGTCACCAGCCTCACGTGTGGGGTGATCTCCTCCATCAGGAAAGCATTGCCTCTGGCTGCTCCTGTGCCCCAGCAGGAGTAGCACAAACAGGATGTGCCAGCTTAACTTCAGTCAGCACCTGCTGACACTCCCAAGCCAGCAGAAGTCGAGTTTAGGTGGTGAAGGATTAGCGTCATCAGCCCCGGGCTCCCCGCAGGTTTGGGGCTGTAGGCTGGTTCTGCAACCTGGTCTCTGCTTAATCTCCTCAGGACACTGCCAGAGAGATGTCACAGCAGGGAGGATGACAGCTCCTGGTAGCTGGTGGCCAGAACTGCTCCCAGCCCAGAGCCAGCTCCTCGCTGGGGGYTGGTCTGACAGTGTGGAGCCCTCTGCAAAAAATGGGTCCCAAGAGCAGCACCCAGCCCCACTGGGGGGGTGGGGGGTGCTGGGGGGGCTGCCCAGCAACAAACCCTTACCTCCTTGCATGTTCTGGGCGTGGGGTGCTGGGACTCCTGTGCTGTGGGACTCCCCTCCAGGCRCTGCTGGGTCCTGCACCCCGTGGCAAGCAGGGGTGCGTGTCCCCAGCCACCCCTTCCCTGGCACAAGGTTCTCCCACCTCCTGCTGGCTCCCAGCTGGCTCTACACCAAAAGGAGCATGCTGAGCTGGGAATATATCCCTCTGGGACTAAACCTCTTAGCCACCTCTGGCTGCAGGGGAACCCCATCCCCTGAGCTGCCCACAGCCCCTGCCAACAACATGGGCAGGAAGGGGAGGTTGCTCTTCCTCATGACAGTTGTCAGGCAGCCCAGTGGGTCAAAGCACAGCAGCTTCACACGCCTCTGCTCCCCAGGAAGAACACCAGAGTGAGGAAAGGGGCTTTCCACTTGCATTGTGAAAGGGGAATGTGGTGGGTTTCCCCCCTCTTTCTGGGGTCAGTAAGATTTCTAAGAAAAGTGTGGTCATCTCTGAAGTGCATCCCTGTGGCATTCAGGAAGGTCACCCATCCCCCTAGCAGGACTGAGCCTCAGGGGCCAGAAGAGGCAGTGCAGATGGGGAAGACAGGGATCTTCAGGGTCCAGGGTCCCCAGAGGCACAAACAGGCAGGGGACTTGGTGGGGATGAGGAAAGAGCGTTGCTCACACTGACTCATKTAAGCCTCTTCCTGAGCAATTAGGGAGCACTGGAGCTCCAGCCCCAAGGACACCACAGGATGCAGCATGAAGCATCCATGAGCACTCACTCCTGCAGAAACCTCGATAATTCAGTTGTCAATTTAAGCGGAAATCAGAAGGGACTAATGATCCCTGTGGGAAATCCAACCCATTGAAACGTAAATTGACCGTGTGGGCTTCACCTCCACCCCTGGGCTCTCCTCAGGGAGCATTGACCATGCTGCTGCCTTCCTGGAGACCTGGGAGACCTGGCAACCACGGGAGCTGCCAGGAGAGCTACTCCCCAGGCTGTCTGGTGGTGGTCTGCCTTCCACCTCTGAGCTACAGAGCTGGAAAGGGCAAAGGGGGAATTTCAGCAAATTCCAGCTACAGCCAGTCCCTGAGGGTGGGATCTGGGCTGGCTGCATTCATTTCATTGGGAAATACTGGGAAAGCACTGCAGCTGCTTCAATTCTGCTTGCAACACCCAGCTCGTGGCAGCCTCACACAGCTCCCAGCACATTCCCAGTCCCAGTGCAGCACAAGGACTGAGGCCACAGCAGCCATGGGGCTCAGGGCCCCRCTGGATCTCCTCTAGCTAAATGAGCACAGCCAATCTGATTAAATGGAGATAAGGAGRCAAAAATAGCAAGTCACAGCTTTGCCCAGAAGTAGCAAAGATGAATCTGAGGATCTGGTCCAGAAGAACTCAAAAGGTTCCAATTCCTGCTCTGTGTCTAATACTCATTGTCTTCAGTGTCACTGATGTTGTGGTCACCATGAAGGATGAGCAGCAGATCCAAAAGAGCCTTCAGCTGTGTCTTGCTCTACACTCCTAGGCAAGCAAACATCTCCCAAAATCCSTGCAACACGCGTGTCCCTCAGCACCTCCTCTGGGCTGCAGTTTCCCAGCCAGATGCTTCCTACAAATAGCACCGAGATGGCAGTGGCCAGGTGGGACATCCCCATCCCTGACTCCCTGCCATCACTCTGCCTGTGCTCTCTGCAGCCCCTCCCCAAAAGGCATTTCAGAGGGGATGTCTGGGGACAGCTCAAAGACCTGTACAAAAAGCAGACAATCAGCAATTTCCTTGGCACAGCCTGCGTGGCTTGGCAGAGAAGGGYGCCCAGTGAGGCTGCACACCCCGTGCACTTGTGGACAGATCTACAAGAAAATGGGACAGAGCAAACCCTTGAGGGCTGCCTCACTGCTCTGTTGGCTCTTTGACAATGGGCAGGGGAGACTGTGAAGTTCTTGGTTTGTTGCAGCTCTGGGGCAGGGCTCACATTGGCCTCAGCACAGGATATCCTCAGAGCAGAGCAGATGCTTTTCACAGCCGAGGAGCAGGTCTGCAACGGGGGAGGCAAGGATGGGACACAAGCAGAGGGACCTTGGGTTCTGGGGAAATGGAAGGAGGAATGACAGCATGAGACATGCCAAAGCCAAGGGTCTTCAGACAGCAAAAGAGAAGATGGGGAAGGAGGACACTTGGGAATTACACATAGCCAACAAATGGGGTGAAGGGAAGCCCTGGGCTGTGCCCTCTAGGACAGCATGAATGTCAGGGGATGGCCAGGACTGGGAAATATATTGGGGCAGGAAAGGTGAGAGCCCCTCTTGCCCACCAGCCACYTTCCCACATCCTCTGCGCTCTCAAGACCACAACAGACCTCAGGAGAGCAGTGTTGGTGCAGAGAACATCAAAAAAACACCTCGAAGCTTTGCTTGGAATCCAAAGCCCCTCTCATTCCAAAAGCAGCCCTTGGCCCCCACTTGGCTGCTGCAGCCCTGCCCACTCCTGCTGCTGGGCCAGGACCTGGGATGGAGAGATGGAGCTGATGTGCCTGTGTCCGGGTGAGCCTTGCTGGAGCTCCACCTGGCATCCCAGCCCAGAGCACTCTGCTGCTGGCACAGCCCTGGAGCATGCTCTGCACTAGCTAATGACTTGAGCTAATAATTTGGCCTGGGCTCAAGRCTTCCTTGGCTGCTCTTGTTTTCTGTCTCGCCCGGCTGCGCTCTGCCGTCACTGACGCCTTTCTGTTCCAGAGTGGCCGAGCTATCCCAGCTCTTTGCTCAGCTTTGCTTCCTTCCCTGCAGACTGATTCTATGTCTAGGTGGGCTTTTATACATCCCTTGCCCACCTACTACCCCAGCACATACTTCATCAGCACTGCCTTATCTTTGCACAAAGCATCAGGCTCGCCCTGCCCAGGGGTGCAGCTGCGGGAATTCCTTTCTGCTGCTTCACTGCTGCACCACCTTAGACCTTCTTCTTTACATCTCTTGTCCCAGCTGGGGTCCATGGATTCAKCTCCTTTGTGAAGAAGGAATTTTGGTGCCTGCTGAGTGCTGCAGGCTGCAGCTCATTACTTCCCACAGGGAATCTCCTTGGAGGTGTTTCCCTGGTGCCACCTCACTGTAGCAGCGCTGTGACCACCTGTTTCACACCTGCCTCGAGAGGCTCCCAGCAGCACTGCCACCTTGTCTGCCTGGAGAGCAGCATTCAGCAATAAATCTGGAAGGAGAGTGCAAACACCTGTGTGTGTGCAGGCACAGGCACACGTGGGCTTGCATTTGTGCATCTGTGCCCATGCTCACGTGTGCCTTCCTGAGCAAGGGACAAGCTACCGTCTGCTTCCAGACCCTGGATTTTTGGTAAGTTTTAGGGTAAATCAGAACAGCACCACTGGTATATCTTTTTAACCTGTTTTAGCCTAATGCCCTCCTGGCATTTAAAGGGAAAAATCCCTCCTGTGTGGTGTTTTCTTGCACAGTCACAGAGACACCAGGGCACATTTCACGTGTTGGCTCGCTCCTCCCATATTCTCATGCTTAGCTGTTTGTGGTTTCAGATGTATTTGTCTAGACCTCATTTCTTGGGAATTTTTGCAATTATTTCACAATCCCCTGACACCACAACCAGCACAAGGAGTTCATCAGAGGCAGGGCCACTGGATGCAGTGTGTCCCCATCAAACACAGGGCTGCCTCCAGCCCTCCCACAGCACCCCCATCTGACTTCTTATGCGCAGGTATCAGTTCCCAGGCTCCCAGCAAAGCCCATTAATAACCTGTTCTATTGCTGTTATCCCAAAGCAGCAAGGAGCACAGAGCCCCTGCTTTGAACAAGCAGTGCACATCCAGGAGAGGTTGGAGTTAGAGGGACAGGCTTGGCCGTGAGAAAAGATGCTGTGTCCAAACCACTGTTGTGCCCATGCTCTCTGGCACCTCAGAACCCCTCATTGGGGACAGATGAGCAACCAGGATGTCTCCACCCTGCTGGGAAACACAGCTACAAGAGAGGGGGCTTGCATTGCTCCCCTGTGCCAGCAGCTCCCAGCCCGAGCATCCCAAGGATGCATCACATGGGAGCACTGCAAAAGCCTGGACCTGGGGSATGATGGTGAGTGGGGCAGGAGAACACCCCGCAATGCAGCCCTTCCCACCCCACCAAAGCCCAACACAACAGCCAGAACAAATGAATTTGGTTATAAAGAATATATTTTATTGCCACACGTCCTGTCCAAAAGCCGGTCTGGCAGACGAACGGGTGTTCAATGTGGAGGAGGAGACAGCTCAGCGCCTGTCCCACGCTCAGGGCCAGTATTTTGGACTTCACAGTTACTTTACACAGCCTTAAAATGATAAACCTAAATGCCCTATTAATAAAGCAATCAAGCCAGATACATACTTGGTAGAAACACTCAGCTATAAGCTTTACTCCAACAAACACACTGCCCGTGCTGATATTGTTAAGCTCTGCAAATCCTATTATTGCATTTATATGATTTAATAGACCTTTACTGACCAAAGTCCACGTTCAAAATCTCTGCAAGCAGATAGAAGTGTGGCTCTAGCACAGCTGTTTAATCTGCTCCTTCTCAGCCAGGGAGAGCAGTTTGCAAGCACAGGGAGATGCCATTTTCCTCCCAGCCCTGTCCCAGGGGTCTGTCCCACCTCCACTTGCAGTCTCACCTAAAGGTATCCTCTACTCAGTGACTTTTCTCACTAAAGGTTTGGGATAGACCTGCTCTCAAATGGCTGCAGGATGTCYACAGTAAATTTTACAAAATCTGCTATTCCCCCACCTTCACAGCCTCATATGTGTTTTTCACCGTGTGGGCTTTTCAGATTTGGTAAATATGCATGAGAGGGTTGCTGGGGCTTTTTTTTTTTCCCCCAGAAAATTAAGCATTTGACTTAATAGTGTCTGAAACCCTGACACAAGCAAAGCCAGGGGAAAGAAGAGGGTGAAATTCCACTAAACCGAACAATTTGTTCTGATTTCATTGCAATTTTGTAGCCAGGGGAGCTAAAAGGGTATAATTCCACTAAATTGAACAATTAGTTCTGATTTCACGGAAATGTTGTACCTAAAAAAGAAAATGAAAAAACCAAAGGGACAAATTGTGGCTATCTTTATACAAACTACAATGCAACAGTGTGCCATAAAACCTGAAAGATTAGAACAGTCCAGACACACTGTTACCCCAAAACTCTCCATCTCAGCTGCTATTAATTGCTCTGCAAAGAAGCACCCAGTAAGCAGCTCAAGTAGGACCACAGGACTTGGGACCTGCCTGGTTCCCCATGCCTTGCAAGCCAAGAAGGAGCAAAGAGATGAGARGAAAATAAAATGCAGCCACGGTTTATTTGGTAGAAAAATAAGAGAAATCTTCCAGAAAATCCAGCCTGCAGCATAAAGGCTACTTTGTGAAGCGTATAGAGAGAGAAGTAAAGCCTTTCAGGAAGACTGAATGARAGCACAGTTTACAAATATAAATACAAATGTATAATATCCCCCAAAAAAAAAGTCATAGGAAAAGCATCCATYCTGCTAGGCTAAATAACTCCCATTGAGCGGGAAGCACGTCCACTTCCCTCTAGAGGCCATGGCTCAGCTCCCACGCCCAGGTCCCCACTTATCTGGCCGTGGGACGAGTGAGGACCTGGGTGCCTGCTTTGCTGAGAGCGCCCAGGCACTGCAGGTGCTGGGGGATCTCTGTGTCAGGCATAGCAGCAACAAAGAGGTGGTGGGGCAGAGGGAATCCTCCCCAGCCTGCCCCATCCCCGCCCAGGGGCTGGCGGGTGGGTGGGTGTGTGGTTTGTGTGTGTCCATTGCCATTGCCRTGGGTCAGTCACCAGTGGGAAGGCATCCGTCCTGACAAAGGCAAGGAGGAGGGGGTGAGATGGAGAGGGTCTCAGCCAGATCATCCACCCCAGCTGGGGCCATTCCCTACTGCCACCTGCCCTGCCCATCCCCAAGAATTGCCTTATCCCAGCGGCTCCAGAAACAAATTTAACTTCAAGGCAAGCACAACCAGGAGAGAGTTGTTCCCTAAGTGCCTCTGTGCTCCAGCCACGGCTCTGACAGCTCTCCCAGGCTTTGCACCAGGAGCTGAACCCCATCCTCCCACACAGAAGGATCTAGAATGGGGYGCAGCACCCTCACCCTACTCACCCCCCTCACCTACCTCTTCAGGCCTTAGACCCGCGGCCGCCTCTGCTTCTTGGGTCTGCCCCTGGGACGCTGGGTCTGCCCCTTCTTCCTGCTCTTGTCATTCTTGGCCCTCTTGTCCAGCTGCTGAATCAACTTCTGGACAGTGTCGTCAGTGGGAGAGGCACAGATTTTCCTGTTCTTCTTGGTGATGAGCCTGGGGGAGCAGCAGAAAGATTTTCTGGGGGGGTGAGCAGAGGGAGGACAGRGAAGGGTTTGTCTGAAGCCAAACTGTTCCAAGCGGTCCTGGCCACCACAGGGTACTCACACAACAGAACGGAGGTAACAGCCCGACTCGGGTCCCTGGTGGCGGTAGGATGTCACCACACCACCGAGGATTTCCTTCTTCAAAGGTCTGTTCTTCAGGCAGCAGTCCAAGGCTGAGCTTCCAATGCCTGTGAGCAAGGAGAGCATGTGGGATTTGGGATCACCAGTGAGTCAGGACACCTTCAGCACAGAATGCCAGCTGACAGCACAGGGATTATTTGGTGTCACGGGTCGGGGTGATCCTGGGCACCACAGGGGTTGGAAGCTCTGAACCCCAGTGCCACGTGGGGTTGGAAGCTCCGAACCCCAGTGCCCAGGTCAAACCTGGCCCCAGGAATACGAGACACCACATCCAAGAAAAGCGGCGGGGAAACTGAGGCAGAGAGGAGCTCTTTGGAAAGGTACTGAACATCATTCTGCTCTTTTCAGCTTGGGGCGCTGCTGCCCAGCAGCCACGGGCACACAGACACACGCCAAGCCAAGCCAAGCAAGCCCCGCCAGCCAATGCCACAGACACACACACACAGAGAGCCCTACACACACCTGCACACACCTGCACACCCCAGGGCCCTACAAACACCATCCCTCATCCTGCACACACCCCAGTGAGGACCCGCACACCCTGCCCCATCCCAGCAGGAGCACGCAGGAGGGCTCCTCGCCCCTCACCTTGAGCCCGGGCGATGAGGAGGGAGGCAGCCAGCAGCAGCAGCAGGAAGGGGCGGAGAGCCATGGTGCTGCCTCGGGCGCCGAGCAGGACARGGCTTGGGAGCAGGACACGCACTGCTGCCTCGTGCTGAGGCTGCTCCTATTTATCTGTGCATTCCTTGCTTTCGTTTTCGGACAGCTTGGCAGGCAGCCCACCAGCCGGCCAAGGGCTGGGTGATGCACAAGTAGAGGGTGGGGGATTCCTGTAAGCTGCRAGCCCCCCTTTACAGACACGTCCTGTCTTGTTCCCAGCTGCCCATCCCAGGGGGGTGCCAGGTAGGGGACATGCTGGAGATACAGCTCCCATCACAGCCAGATGAGCTTGTGGGCTCCAGTTTCCTACACAGCCTCACAACCTGCCACTACCTGCTCTCAGAGGGTCGAGTGTTTATTCCCATGAAATGGATCCTGGAAGGTGGCCAAGCCTTCAAAGAAACCAAGGAGTCAACCTGTTTTGCTCCCCCATTTGGTGATTTGCTTCCAAGCCAACCACAAACACAAACAGTAGGTGAGAAGTGGCTCAGGGTGAGCTCACACCCCTTCCCCATGAGCCCCCATCCATGTCTGGCTGCCCTGGGGATGAACACAGCTGAACAAAGCTGAATACAGCTGTAGGACTGGGATGTGTGAGGGCCAGACTGCAGTGGGGCCAGGGAAAACACCACAGCCCATCACATTTTGGTGCTGATACCAAATTGTGGGGAGCTGGGGTGAGTGGGGACGTTGACTGGCTGAAGGAATGTGCTGACAAGGATGTGAAAACCCACAGCAGCATGACACGGCCCTGTGCAGCTGGACATAGCTGGACAGATGGGGACCACATAGAAGTGAACCCAGAGAGCTGAACAGGACCCCACAGGAAATTCCTGTGGTGATAAAAGCCATCCAAAGAGATGGCCTTTTTTACTGGACCAAGCCCTGAGCAGCTAGTGCGACATCAGTCCTGCTGTGGGGAAAGGACAGTCAGACATTTCTCAGGTAATCGCCACAGCACGGTCTGGAAGAGACCACGGTGGTTTCACAACTGCTTTGGGCCACCTGTTCCAGTGCTTGATACATCCCCAAGTTGAAAACATTTCCCTCACTGTTTAAATGCAATTTCCTGTGATGGGTCTGGTGTCGCTGCCTCTCACCCTGCTCCAGAGCCCCTCTGAGAAGAGATGATGTCCCAGCACCACTCCAGCCCCTCTGGACAACCCCCAGCAGCAGGAATTCCTCCTTGCCATCCTTCACCACTCACTGCTAACAGCCTCTCTTCGCTCACCCTGGCCTCCAGCTCCTTGGACAGCTCCTGTGCCACTGCTTGTGCCAGCTGTGTCCTGGGAGCCCCAGTGGAATGGGCAGCTCYCATGGGGTCTAACCAGGGATAGTGGGGGTCAAACCCCTTCGAGGTCCCTGTTGCCTGGTAGCTGGGCTGTAACATCTGGACCTTCCACCAGTTTCTGTGAATGACCCTGACAAACAGTCATCAAGGACCATGAGCAGCCCAGGAGAAGACCAAAGTCCCAGCTGCTGCAGAAAGCAGAGCTGTGTAAGGTGCCCACTCTCTTGTTCCCCTCAGCARGGAGAAGGCAGTGCTGGAGTCCTGGATCACCAACAGCTGCCGGCCAGGAGAGCAGCATTCCTCTGGGACAGCCTGGGGCAGTGTGCCAGGGCTGCACTCCTGGCGCTTCCTCCAGCCCTCATGCATGGAGATCCCATTCAGGGGGTGCCYAGATGGGGGGAGGCAAATCCCCACACACTTGTGCAGCACAGAGGCTGCTGTGGAGCCRGGCAGCAGAGCCTGAGGCAAGCAGCAGGTTGGGCAGTAGCAGGTTGTCTGCAGGTGCATCTCCCCAGGGTATTTGGCAGCATGGGGAAGGAGTTCCCAGAGGCATCCTGTGTGCTGTCACACATCCACCTAATCCCAAAGCACTGGTGGCATCAGGACAGGGCAGAAAAATGAGAACCATGCTGGTACTTAGTGCCTTTCCAGCCCTTTCTTGTGCAACCTCCCCAGACAGCAGTGCCTGGGTGCTCACAAAGGAGCCCAGGGGAGCTCTGCAGTCCCAGCACAGAGCCCAGATTCCTCCCTTGCCCAGTCTATATCCCACTAAGGCAGCAAGATCCTGGAAAGTCCCTGGCGCTCTGAGTGTTTTGAAGACACCACAGCAGCAGCCTCTGGCCAGAGGCCAGCCCCAAACACTGTCTGAGCTGCTGAGTAGGGTCAGGGCAYGTGTTTCCCTTCCCAGAGGCATCAGTCTTTGGCAATTCCCTGTTGCTGTGACTTGCACCTCTAACAAAGCATCTGCATGAGCAGACTCTCACTCTTTCTGGGGAAGGTGGCTGGAGAGGTCCCAGGAGGGAAAGGGGCACTTGTCAACTGCAGACACATCTGCAGGCTTGAGCAGCAGGGCCCCTTGGGAAGCAGTCTGGGGGTCCATGCCTTGTCTCCCCTTCTGCCTCCCTTCCCTCAGACCACCCCACTTCACTCCCTGCTCTTGATGTGCCTTACCCTGTCACCTGTTCCCCCAGCCCAAGGAGAAAGAAGGGAGCTTCTGGCAATGAGCGATGAGTGAGCATCCCTGTTTGCAGGAATGACCGAACTTTTGGGACACAGAGGAACTGACAGTGGTGGGGGTGGAGACAAGGCTTTTTAGGGGTCTCAAACACCAGCAGCCTCCAGCAGCTGGGCAGGCACAATTTCCTGCACATAACCCATTCCTCATTTACCTGGGCTCCTGCTGTGACCACCTTTTTCCATAGCTCATAGGTGCAGGATGGAGGCAGACACAGGGAGGGATGCACAGCCAGGCAGGATGCCCTCTGAGGTGTCTCTCAGCTACAGAGAATCCCTCTCTGACCACAGGGTCTGTGTCTGACACTGTACAGAGCCATTGCAACAAGGCTTTGTGAGGATGCCTCCAGCCACCCCCGTGCTCAGGCAGCCCAGCTCCAGCCCTTTGCATCCCTGTGGTGGAGGAACCTCCACAGTGCATGAAGAGGGGTGGGTGTCCTAGGCAGAGACTGTGGTGTCCCCACACACAGAATGCACAGAAACAGTGGGACTAAAGCAAAGGTCACCTCACTGCCTTGCTCGTGACCCCTTCCCAGGCAGTAAAACCACCACAGTCTCTCAAGCCTCCATCCCAAATGCTTCCCAAGTTTGCACCTGCACCCGAGCACCAGAGCTCCAAGGCCTGGAGTTCATCTGGGGATTACTCCCCTGGTTTCTAGCATCACATTCTCCTAGCACCTCAACACATATTGCAAGAGATCTGTTCTCCTGAGCACTCTGCTCATCCACGCCTGGGCCAACCACCGGCACTGCAGAAGCCTCCGGTTCTGTCCCGCTTAACCAGACTGCAGGGTCTGCTTCCCGGGCAGCTCCAGGCTGGGAACAAAGGTTCCTCAAGCTGAAGGCATCAAGAGGGGCCAACCAATGGGACTGGGAATTTCCAAATCCTTGTGGATGCTGCCTCCAAGTTACAGTCACTGCTGACAGGAACAGGGTCGCGCGGCTCAGTTCAACCCGCTGACCAGCACATTCCTTCCTGCAGAGGCCCCGATTCCCAGGACCCAGCACAGAGGTACTTTGCAAAGCCCAGCGTGGAAAGCCCCCGTGTCTGGGAAGGGGAGCCGGCTGCCAGGCACAACGTATAGAAATGTCAAAGAGCGGCACATTCCCTGGGATGCGGGAAATAATTGCTGGAAGCCGGCGGCACACGAGCCGGGCAGGCTGCCTGCTGGCTGCTGCGCCGGCCCCGGCCTTCAGCGAGGCCACTGGGAAGAGCAGGATAAGCACAACATGCTGAGAAGGGCAAGGAAACAGCTCCCCGGGAGTGCAGGGATGCTGGAGCCAGCTGGGCTGGGAGAGGGTCTTCAGCCTTGAAAAGTTTGCCCCACACACACTCTTTGTTTCCCCAGATGGAAACTTGATTTCCCAGCCTGGTGCGGGTTAACCTTCGGTTTCTAGCATCACTGCAGAGCGATTCAGGTTTAAGGCAGGATGCTGAAAATGTTCAGGGGCTAAGTGAACAGGATGAGAGGGACCTGAGCAGATCCTGCACCCTGGAGCAGTGCTCTCTTCACTCRGCAGGGTGTGCAGTGCTGCACACASTGCTTGCTCAGACCCAAAATCAAGGCAATGGGCAAGTTTTGTGTCCCCATGGAAAACGCATGGTCAGCATTGCTCAGTTCTCAGCTGCCCTGATCAAGGCACGTGGATCCTTTGGACTGTGGCTGTTTTGAGTGTGCACTATGCACAGAATATAGAGGGGAGATGGCTCAGAGCCTGTCCCTCTGTGGCATGGTGGAGATCCCCATGGGGTGGCGAAGAATTGTGTGGGAAAGGGGACAAKGCAGAGAGTGGGAAACACTTCAAGGAAGAGAGGTTTAACTGCTTGCACTGTCCTCCAAACATGGTGTCCCTCTCATCTAGTCCTTATCCCTTTCACCAACCACAGGTACAGCCCTATCTCTTCCATCAATACAGGAAGCACAYCAATACTCCACCCAGAAATCCCATGGGTCCTCACATGGAATTGTAAAACTCACTGGAAACTACTGGCASCAACCCAACCTTCAGTGAAAGTGGAGATGTAACAAGTCACGAATCCTCTTAGGGCAGGGGGAGCAGCAGCTCCTGAAGCAGGCACAGCGTGTGCCAGCTGGGATGGAGCTCTGGGAGGTGGGAGATGGCCGGCTGGGACAGGCTCTGTCTGGGATGGATGCGTGTGAGGGCATCGCTCTGGCCTGTGTTTTGGGGAAGATGAAACAGGAAAGCCTTAGAAATATGACTGTCTGGCAAAAGATTTTGAGAATAGAGAAACTATAAGCGAGATTGAAATGAAAGCAAGCTTTGAGATACCTTAGTTACTGAACAACAGGAAAACAATGCTGTGGCTGGCTGAAGGTAATTCCCTTTTGATGAAACAACACCCTCTGCTTGCAGGCAGGTCCAAGGGTCAGAGCAGACCCTGCCAGCTTGGCAGAAGGGGTCCAAAGAGGAGTTTTTAGGTTTAAAATGTAACACAGTATGGTAATGCAGTGATTCTTATAGGCTGTATGTAAATGCTATAGGATTTGTATGTTGTACTAGAATCAAGAAGATTTATTGTATTGTAATGGGAACCTCGCTCTCTTGCCCTTTTACTTTCTTACCCTTTTTACCCTCTTACCTTTTTTACTCCCTTACTCTCTTACCCTCCCATCCTCTCTACCCCTCTCTTCTCTCGGGCCTGCTCTGAGCTGTGCCTGGCAGCTCCCAGCAGGGCCCTGCCCCCAGGCCCTTTGCAATAAACCCCAAGCTCCACAGTAGGAGGAGGTGTCAGGCACCAGCACCAGGCAGAGTCACGCCGTGTTGCTTGCCCATTTCATGGGCCATGAACATCAGGACTTGGCACCAAGGAGCACCAGCGCCAGGAGGGCACCTGAACAGTCACTGGCCAAGTTGTTCCCAACAGCCTGCACAGAAAGGAAACAGCTGCTGGAAGAGAGGCAAGTGGATAGAGAGGCTATGGGAGCTCAGCTATGCAGGGGACAGTTCTCTTCCTGCGTGGATATAGTTAAAAGATAAGAAGTTACATACCCCAAACCTAATTATAACTGGCCATGAACAGTGATTCGGAGCAGCAGGGCAGAACAACAGAGCCTTCAGAACTTGGCAACAGCTGGCTCCACCACGAGGCCAGCRCTGTAAGACATGAGGACTGACCTGAGGGTCATTTTGGCACCAAGCAAACACGATTCATGCAGAGGGGACACCCTGCACCATCCAGGAGACCTGCACGATGCAGAGCAACCTCCTCCCAAGCACACAGAGAGCAGGGACTGACCCCAGCACACCAAGAACCTGGGGAGTCAATACTGGGTGTGTCACCTGGGCATCACCAAATGGCTGTGTCCAGGAGGATGCAGAGGACACATGCCTAAACATGGGAAAAACATTGTTTGGAGCTGGGACACTGCTCCAGAGGCCGCAGCCAGCCAGGATCTGTGGTTCAGCAGGTGGCTGCAAGAAGTGCGTGAGGGGCTGGGAACAGTGAGAGGGGCTGGAAATTCCCCTTGGGAACGGRGATCAGGCAAGCATCTGTTTACAGCAAGGGAAGAGCTGCAGGTCCAGAAGCTGTGACACTCCTGGCAGCAGCTGCCTGCCAAGGCCACACAGATCCTGCAAGGGCAGCTCTGGAAAAGTCAGCCAGACGGTTGCAGAGATTCTCTTTGATGGTGTCTGGCTCAGGCATCAGGTCAAAGGGCAGACACACTGCCATACCCACCGAGGGCTGCATCCCAGTGCCTTGGCAGCAGAGCAGACCGTGCTTGCTGCAGAAATCTGGAGGGGTTCATGGCTGCCAAACTGAGAATAAGTGCAGCTCCATGTCCTCCAGAGCTGGCTGACTGTGGTCACAGGCACAARGGGGAAATTGCCCACCAAGAATACCATGAGGGCTCAGTTTCCAGCTGCGCAGGACTCTGCTCAAAGACTGAAAATCCCTGTGATAGTTGGCAGCATTGTAAACCCCACATGGTGCCCCAAGRCAAGGTTATAAAGGCAATAAAGAGTTTGTGAGACCAGTTGGTATGGTTGGCATTTATCAGTGGACAGGGAGAGCAGCCTAAGGACAGGTTGCCCAGAAAAACTGTGGATGCCCCATCCCTGTCAGTGTTCTAGGCCAGGTTGGATGGGGCTCTGAGCAACCTGGTCTAGTGGAAGATGCTCCTGCCCATGTCAAAGGAGCAGTCAAAGRGGTTGGACTGAGATGAACCTAAGGGTCTTTTCCAACCCGAATTATTCTGTGATTGTATAATTCTATGCTGCTCTCCATTGCCTGCAGCTACCTCCCATGGAACAGCAGATTCCTCACAGAAATACCACAGCTCTGGCAGATGTGGCCTATCCCATTCCCTCTGGGTTTCTCTCTCCACTCAGTAGGGAGATGAGGCCAGATCAAAATCTCCCCATGGGTTTACAGACACAAAAACTGTTCTGTCTGTTCCAATCTCTTCCTGCTCTTAGGTTCCAGGCTGAGTTGGGCAGAGCATGTCCCACCAACAACTGGGAGCAAGGAGGAATGGCTTCAAGTGAAAGGAGAGTAGATTTAGATATGATAATAGGRAAAAAATCATTACTGTGAGGGTGGTGAGGTACTGACACAGGTTGCCCAGAAAAGTTGTGGATGCCTCATCCCTGAAGATGTTCAAGGCCAGGCTGGATGGGGGCCTGAGCAGCCTGGTCTAGAGGAAATGGAAGGTCCATGGCAGGAGGGTTGGAACGAGATTATCTTTAAAGTCCCYTTCCCGCCCAAGCCATTCTGTGATTCTGTGAACTCCCAGCAGTGGCCTCACCCTTCCACCACAGCCCTGGAGTAACAGCCTTGAGTTAAAATAGGCTGACGAGCTCTGGTGGGTTAACCCCAGTAAGCAGCTAAACATATGGCTCACTCACTCCCTGCCAAGCGGAGTGGAGGAGAGAACCAGAAGGGTAAAAGTCAGAAAACTCGTGGCTTGAGATAAAAGAAGACTTAATAGGTAAAGCAAAAGCTGCACGCACAAGAAAAACAATATAGGGAATTAATTCACTTCATCCCATCAGGAGGCAGGTGTTTACCACTTCCAGGAAAGTGTTCATCATGCTGATGAAGTAAATACTTCATCACGTGTGGTGGCTGTTTGGAAAGACAAATGCTGTGACTCTGAAAACCCACCCTTCSTCTTTCTTTTCCCCACATTTTATTGCTGACCACAACACCAGTGGTATGGGGTACACCTTTGATCTGTTGGGGTCAGCTGTCCCAGCTGTAGCCACTCCCTTCTCCTCATGCACTCCCAAATTATAAGAAAGGCATTGAGACTATGCCAACACTGTTCAGCAATAACAAAAACATCCCTGTCTTATCAACGCTGGTTTTGATCACAAATGTGAAACRCAGCACCATATGAGCTATTATGAAGAAAATTTACTATTTCCTGGATAAAACCAGTACCATCTTCACCCCTTATTTGATTCCATTTAGGTTATGCTCAGGTCCCACACCACCCAAGACCTTCTCATTAACTGTCTCTTCTCCCCTTTCCCATCCTTTGATTTATAAACAGGTAGCAATCCTTAGTCTGTTGGCCATCCTGGTAAAACATCTACAAAATGACCATTAAATTCACTTAGTCCATGATTTTGGGGTCCATCTCTTATGGCGGTCCCTGGGGCAGGAGAGGGACTGTGTTGGGTGGGTTACTGGGCACCAAAGCCAGCTCAGGTGGCTGCCTTTCTGCTGATATGCCTTTCTGTGCACGGCTGCACTTGCGCTGCTTCTCGTGAGGCTCATCCTCCACTGGCTCAGGGGGTTCCTGACACAGAAATTCCCACAACATGGAACTCAAATCCCAGGTTGTCACAATGCAAGGTGACAATTTCCACCCCTGGTCTCTCGGGGTGATGATCAGGGGTGACAGTGATAACAGTCATGATAACACAGTGATAAGCCCCTCCCCTTGCCCATGCCCTGCCACAGACTCATCCGTGGGCCACAATCCCTTTAGGGGAGAGCCCTCTGTGATGTGCAGACACTTGTGGCTCCAGAGGTGTTCCAGCCTGGCCTTTTCCATGGCCACTGATGCTTCACTGAGCACCTGCTGCAACATGGAGATACCCATGGCCACTGCCACCTTGGGGTGCACCATATCGACACTCCAGGGACTCCATCTACAGGTCACAATCCCTTAATCCATCCCTGAATCCCTTTTCTAGGAGCTCCCACTGGAGTTACAGCCTGCCCAGAGCAGCAGCACTGGCCATCCTCCAGCCCAGGCCCATTGGCGTGGATGTTATCAGAATGTTGCCAGGCACAGCACAGGAAGGTGGCAAGCTGCACAGCACTGCAGCAGACTGCTAAAGCAAAAAGCAGCCACTGAGAAGCACCAGGGTCCAGTGTGAGTAAATATCTAGATATATAGATATATAGATATATACAGTATATGTAAGATACTGTAGTATCTCACAAGCAAACCCCATGGCAAGCACAGGAGCTCTGCCTGCTGACAGCTAAATGACAATGCAGATATAAACTCAGTCTAACACGTTCCAATCAAATCTGTGATTATCTCAAACACTTTGAGCACCACACTGGGTGCCAAGAAGGCCTTTATCTCGATAGAACCAGTACATCTGCCACACGTCACATTAATACCTCTCTGTTTCATGGTTAGTGCTTCACACTCCAATGATACACATGATGCTGTGGAAGCCTCAGGTAAGCACAAAATGCAAGAGCCAAACTTCTTCTGCCRCTGAGGTCAAGATACAACAGTCAGGGAGATTTAATTTGATAGATATGAAAGATGGGAGCATGGTTAGGTTCAGCCTGTCCRACCACAGGACAGGAGCTATCATCAACACAATCAATCAAGCCCATTCCTCTTCTGTAAGCACAGCCCAGAGAGCCCTGCTGTCCATCAGTATGTTCAGTATCAGAAATTTCAGTGGCCAAAATAACCTGTACTTACAAAATGTGCATCTGCCACAAACACTGGGGAATCACAAACAGGGCATTGGAGCTGATGTGCCCTTCTGCACACGAGCACTGGGGGGGACTGCTGACACCACCCAGCTTTGGAGTCAACCTTTTAGGGAAAAAATGGGATAAGGCATTGAAAAAAAAGATGAGGAGGGACACATCTGAAGGACGGGATGCCATGCAGAGGGACCCAGACAAGCTCTRGAAGTGGACCTGTGGGAACATCATGAGGTTTAACAAGGCCAAGTGCTGGTGCTGCACSTGGGCTGGGACAACCCCTGGCAGCAGCACAGGCTGGGCATGAACAGCCCCAGAGCAGCCCTGCCCAGAAGGGCTTGGGGGTGCTGTGGGTGAGAGGCTGCACATGGCCCAGCCATGGCACTCCCAGCCCAGAGAGCCAAACGTGTCCTGGGCTGCATCCAGAGCCCCRTGGGCAGCAGGGCAGGGAGGGGATTCTGCCCCTCTGCTCTGCTCTGCTCTGCTGAGACCCACCTGGAGCACTGCATCCAGCCCTGGGCTCCCAGCACAGGAGGGACAGGGACCTGCTGGAGCCAGCCCAGAGAAGGCCACCAAGGTGATCAGAGGGATGGAGCACCTCTCTTATGGGGAAGGAGCTGGGATTTTTCAGTCTGCAAAAGAGAGGGCTTGAAAGAATTGTGGCCTTCCAAAACCTGAAGGGAGCGTACAAGGAAGATGGAGAGAGACAATTTACAAGGGCATGAAGTGACAGAACAAGGGAGAATGGCTTCAAACTGAACGGGAGTAGGTTTAGGCTTGATATTCAGAAGAAGGAGGTGAGGCCCTGGCACAGGTTGACCAGAGAAGTTGYGGGTGCCCCATCCCTGGCAGTGTTCAAGGCCAGGTTGGATGGGGCTCTGAGAAATTTGGTCTAGTGGAAGGTGTCCCTGCCCCTGGGGGAGGGAATCTGAARTGRGATSATCCTTAAGGTCCTTTCCAACCCAAACCATTCTATGATTCTGTGCTGCTCATATCCAAGCTAGAACCTCCATTTATRGCACCAGGGAAGCTTTAATAGATGTCTCTAATGGGGCAGGAGACTGGGGTGATGCCTTCACAGGCACCCAAACACGTAGTGTCCCACCAGATTCACCCCATGACAATATTCATCAAGCCCATTTGCCATCTCAGAGCTGCAGGGCCAGGCCAGAGAGCTGTAAGCAGTTCTCCCTCACTCTGTTTGGSCATGGAAAACAATTTGTTCCCCACGGTAACTGTGATGATGAGCTCTCTCACGGGAGTGGTTTTTTCCATGACAAACAGTCCACAGAAGAAGAAACATCAGGTACAACTTCCATCTAGTATATCACAASGAAATCCTACAATGGGCAGCTGAGGACTCACAGCTTTCTCAGGGAAGAAGAGCTGGTGTCATTTGTGGAGATGGGAGAATATTTCCAAATCCCCAGACAGGCTGAGCCTCCTCAGGTGGTGCCATCAGGTCAGAGATCAGGATGAACCTGGCCCAAATGTGCACTGTACCCCTGTGCTCCCAAGTCRTGCGCAGCTTCTCACTCCACAGGAACAAGATGCCCTGGAGAGAGGATCTTACCTGGAAAACAGTGAGGTAAGCTGGCATCTCTCCTGAAGAGGAGCCCAAACCCTTCCTCTCTAAACTGGTAAGGGAAATCTGTTTTGGCCTATCTGGTACTTCCCACAGGCCAGAGCTGCTCTGTCCTGATGGACTGGTGTGTTCTGTCTCCATCCTTGTCATGYGTCTCCAGAGCCTTGGCAGGCAGACACTGTCAGGAGGTCACCCAGCCTCTGGCCCTWCAGCTCTTCTCTTGCTGTAAACAGGCGTGATCCCCAGCCCCAGAGGGAATTTCCATCCCCTCCCACTGCTCCTGCACCACCACACCAAACTCCAGGGCTCAGCTCTGCCTGGCTCAGTGTTCCCCCTGTGGGCTGGTGGGTGCCTCTCCCTCCTGATCCCCTGAGCAAACAGCTCAGAGTGACACTCGGGGCCCTTCCCCTTGGCTGAGGGTGATGGAGGCAGCGTGGTGGTCTCAGCACAAGGAGGGCTGTTGGGGCATGTTCCCACTGCACAGAGGGACATCCCTGTGCATTCCAGGCTGGTCTGCCTCTGGTGGCCCAGCTGATGGATGTCCCTGAACAAGCCCMAGGGGTCCTGCACTCTGGAACAGGGGTCCCATTCCTACCACCCTCTAGGGGTCTTGCCCCCACAGCCTGGTTGCAGAGCAGACCCTACAAGTTGCAGGAGTCTGGAGGAGCTCAAGGTTGCCAAGATGAGATTCAGACCAGATCATGCCCCATGTATCCCACCAGTAAGTGATTGTGGTTGTAATCAGGATGGGAATTTTGTGCTCCTAGAAAGACCACAAGGGCCATGGCCCTAATTCCCATCTGCACAGGGCTCTGCTCCAGTGCTGAAGATCTCCATGAGAGTTGCCAGCATTGCAAAACAGCCTCCCTGGAGGGAGAGTGGGAAGATGTACAAACTAGCAGCAGAGGACTGTGTGCCAGTGCAGTGTCGAAAGCTCTGAGGATGTTCCTGCTCTCCCTGAACTCACCCTGTGCTCCCACCTCTGGAAGCAGGACTGGTGAGGGGTCCACAAACCCAGAGCCCACTCCCCTGCTGAGCTGCATGCCAGCTGCCCAGAGTGAGGACATTTGCACTAAAATCCTGGGAAACCAAACTTGTCTTCCCTCCTCACTGCACAATGTAGCATCCCTTCACGATACAACAGCCAAAGCTTTGTGGCCAGAAATGGAAACTCCAGAAATGGAGAGAAAATCCAGGGCGGAAGAGGCAAGGAGAAGAGTTCAGGACATCTCCTGCTGCTTCTGGATGGCCATGGGCAGAGGGCATGGTTATCCATGATGCAGGCAGTGTTGTGGGGTTTAGAGCTCYAGATAAGGAGCTTCAAACCTCACACAGACACAAACACACAGACACAGTCAYACACACACCCCCCAATTCTTCTCATGCCTCCAGAATCATGAAATGGCCCCACATGCTTTTTTTGACAGCTGAATTCCCTTTGGAGCCCTACCTGTATTTCCCCTTCCAAACAGCAGGACCCCAGCAGCGCCACATCTGCCCTTGCTGGAGGGGTGGCAGCACTCACGAGAAGGAAATGAGGATGCAATGCTCAGCACAGCCACACCCCTGTCTGACAGCACACCCTGAACACACCTGGTGTGAGGGACTCCCTCCCTGCTGCTGCTGCAGATGTTGTGTGGCCACCTCAGCTGCCTCACCCTGTGCCAGGACAGCACCAGCACATGTAAAGATTGCTCAGATTTGGGCAGCAGGATTTGGAGCACAAATGCAAAGGTGCTTGAAAACACACAAGACACTTCACTCTCAAAAGAGGGAGGTTGGTACAGAGAGACATCCAACCACACACCTCTGCCAGTTTCCAGCTTCTCATGAAAGTAAACCCTGCTCAGGGGACCCCAAGAGGACCCCAAAGTACCACCATCAGCCCCRTGACACTAAGCCAATCTCCTCCCAGTCTCTCACTAAGTGCCTTTTCACCTTCCATCCCTGTGATGTTAGCTTCTCACTGCCTGGGATAATAGATCTTCCTGGAAACTAATGAAATTTCCAATTGCCCACATATCACAGGGAACTGAAACATAAAGCATTTCTTAGGGATAATGAGCCTGAGTGGAGTGCACAGCTGAGATCGCACACAGCCGCCTTGGCAAGAGCTCTTCAAAGATAAGGGTAATGCTCCAAACATCCAAGCAGCTCTTGGAGGTCAAGTTGCTCTCCCTTCCCACTTGATGTTATCTGCCTTGGGATCTGCTGGGTCACACAGAGACTTCCAGAAAAAATTCTGTCTTATTTAAAGCGTTTTGATTTCCAGAGACATCGCGCAGCTTGGGTGAGTGCTGGGGACCAAGTGCCTCACCAGACACATGCACCATCCTTCTAGTCACCCCTGTACCCCTGYCAAATACTGGCATAACATTTTCTTCTAAATCTTCTGGAAATTCCCACTGTCCTGAGACTTGGCTGGTGCCTGTCCTCATCATGTTTTGCTGAAACAGGCATTTTATGTATGCTAAAGAAAGTGATGTGGGACATTAGAAGAGCTTTTCTCAGGTGAGTGCAGCCTGTCTCTGGCATTATATCCCAAAACCTCCCTTTAAAGGCCTCCCGGAAATGCTGTGCTGGGTTCATCCACCTCCACTACAGTCCCTGGTCTGTGAGACACTCTGGAGTGATGGCCTGAGGCTTGCCAAGAGGACTACAGCTGGGGGACCTGCAGCCCAGGCCCACGCCAAGCCACTGGGGAGTCAGCAGCATCCCTTGTGGGTCTCTGTGAAGGCAGCAGCACCTCCTGCCCCAAAGCAATCACAGTGATCTGTGATGTGCACTGTGCAGGGCTAAGACTGAGCGACCCACTGGTCTCCTCCAGCTTTAAATACCAACTCATTTAAACAGAAGCCCAGACAAACAGTAAACAAGGGGAGATGTGGTACCCACACCTTCTGTCCTCACTTCCCAGCCAGGGCTCTCTTGCCCCTCCCTCCATGGATGCCAGAGCATCTGCTGGGCAAACACACTACCTGCTCCCTCCTCCCACGCCAAGGATGCCCCCATAAAGAGCTGTCCTTCCAGTCCCTTGGCACTAAACTCTGCGCTGCAATTTCTGGGAAGCTTTGGATCTCACATATGTTTGTCCCACTTCCCCGGCTCGCCAGCTGCCCAGCTGTTCCTTTCCATTTGAGCTAATCACAGAGATTAAGGCAAAGACCCAGCCTGGAAGGTTTGCAAACAGTTCCAGCCTGTTTCTGCAAGCAGCTTTTGCAGCCACACTCAGGCACAAAAGCACATGGGCTAATAAACACTGTGGCATCTGTGAAGGGAATTCCCAGGAAGGGCTCAGTGCTAACCCAGGCAAGTCAGCCACCAGCTTGGGGACACTGCAAACCRTAGGGCGACCAGGCACATGCCCTGCAAAGGGGAAGAAAAGGGAGACAGCAAGGCTGGGGGAAAGATTCCCAGAGCTGTCAGARAGGATTCACGTCCGTAACACATCTCACCAGAAGCCTGGGCCTCAGGGTCCCGTGTGGCCCCAGGAGCTCTGTCTAGCTGTCCCTCCCATCCCCCTGAGCACATTAACACACTCAGCCCTCAGGAGGGGGCAGCCCACCATCCTCCAGGGCTCAGTGGAGCTGAGCAGCCAGCTCAGGGCAAAGCAGAGTCTCCATCACAGTCCTTCCAGACAGATTCCCCTGTCCTTGTGCTCCCTCCTGCCTGGAGGCAGTAGATGCTGCCTGGAGTTGTTCATTATTCGATCAGCCCCAGATTTTGCAGCCTTCAAACCCCTGTGGCCCAGAGACACCAAGCCAACACCACAGAGAAGCCATCCTGCATCCATCCAGCTGTGTGCTGAGGCTTCTGCAGCCTCCCCCCGAGGCAAAGCCTCTGTCCCTGTCAGAGGAAACAGGCTGTCCTCTCTCTACTCACCAGCTGAGGGTTCACTCTGGACCCCCAGACTGTGTTTGTATGTTTGCCACTCCATAAAGCAAGCAGCTTGCAGCTGGCCTCGCTGTGACTGCACRGAGAAAGGAGGGAGTGCAGCCATCTGGGGTTCCTGGTGGACTGCAGTGTAGGATGAGCAGCAGGGAAACATCACCCCTGAGTCCTGAGGGACAGACACAAGTGGGAGCTGGGGAGGAAAGAGAACATCACCGCTCCTGCAAGAGGGGCTTGTGGTTGAAATGTGATGTTTTCCCCCAGTATGGTGCAGAAGGTCCCCAATATTGCTGGCTTTGGGGTGAGGGAGACGTTTCTTTGGGCAGTTTGCCTGTAAGAGGACGACAGTGGGATAAAATGCTCTGGCCTGATGCCCAAGTGCTGTGGGGACACAGAGTGGCTGATGTGCTGACACCAGAGCAGGAGCAGAGCTCACAACCCCTTTCCTGGCAGCACAGGGACCTGAACAAGCCTGACAAGCTCCAGGCATGCTGGACGGGGAGGTCTGTCCTCCTCTCCCTCTCCCTGCCACCAGCCCCCTCACTCTCCCCAAGGCCAGCACAACACAAGGCTGGGGGAATTTACATTTGGCCTTGATTGCAGCCATGCCAGGACCTCCCCTGCCTGCCTGTGGGCAGCTCTGAAGGCCAGCAAGAGGCAGAGCTTGTGCTGCTGCTGCCACACACGAAGCTCAGGCTCAGCACAGCTGGATTTTGGCAGGGCACAAGGGGACCAGAGATCTYGATGACCCAGATGCAAGGACCCCGAGTGCCCCATCTGCGGTGTCTCAGACACAGAAGATCCCATCCCCTCTTCAGCTCGCCCAGCTGTTCCCAGTGTGATGTCTTCCAGGCATGAGAACCCAAAGTTTTGCCGGTAATACAAACAGAACAACTTGGACTCAAAACCTGGTCAGTTCAACCAGAAACATAGCTCAGATTTAGAGGGGAGATTTTGAGACAAACAGCTTAATTAATTAAAGGAACACAATCAAAGGGAAAAAAAATTGCAAGTACTAGAAGTACTTGCAATTGTTTGGGGKTTTTTTTCTATTTTTCTTATTATCTTTTTTTTTCTCCTTTTATTTTTAAATAAGAATGTTCCTGAAAGCCATGGGTGAAAGTTAAAAACATGGGTTTTCCAGTCAGAAAAGCTTCCAGGGCAGCTCTGAGGACCCCAAAATGGGCATGAGACATTGTGAACCCACAGCACTGATGAATGCTCTCTCTGAACCATGGCCGGATAAACGACAGTTTCTTGCTAGTTGGGAGGACAGGATCATCCCAGAGAATCAGAGGGACATGACTGGATAGAGTAGCCTTTTGGGTTACTAACAGTCCATGRATGAAGGGCGAGCAAGAATAAAAGTAGACAGAGGAGAGCACACAGACACAACTTCCCAGCTTTGTGTCTTTTGTGACCCTTAGGAAGAGACAAACTGCAGTGGCCTTTTTYTTTGTCCCTTTTCCCTGCTGGTTTCCCCATAGCTGCAGCCCCTSGTCTCTCAGCCAAGAAACCAGGGATCACCTGTAGCTTCAGAAGACTCTCTTGCATTGGTTCCTCCTGTTTTGTTACTGCAGAGTGATGGTGTTGTCCTGAAGTGATCCTCAGGATGCAGAGGCACTGCTGTAGCGTCCCTGCATGCGCTGGCAAATCGTCTGCACACTCTGTCAGAGGCCTCTGAGCCAGGCCAGCTAATGCCAAGCTAAGTGCATGGGGGCAAGCAGAGCCAGGGACCATCCTCGAGGGAAGRGGGAATGCAGCCCATCCATCCAGGGATGAGAGAGCTCTGCCCAAGGCTGTCCCTGCCAGCTGGCCACAGTGCCTGGTGGCTTTGTTGTGCACATTTAATCGCCCCATCCAGACTCGGCAGTTCCTTCATTAATCACTGGGGAACACGGGTCCCACCAGATGCTGAGACAGCCCAGACATCTTCCTTACCCTGTGCACCCTACCATTCCCTGATTTACAGCCTCCTTCCTCTGAGGCGTAGGCGTAACCTCATGCCCTGCTCCATTCCTGATGCAGACGTCAACATCCCACTGCTTTTTCCCCTAGAAGGTAATTCTGGCTGCCAGCACCCGAGCAAGGCAGCCCCCAGCCCTGCTCAGGACCCCGGCCCCACATCACCCTCAGAGCCTTGTCCCACAGCCCTCTGCACGAGGCCAAAGCATTTGCAAACACATTCCAAGCAGCTCCATTAATTTCCCCTCTCCCATCTCCTTTGGAGCTGGCAGAAGAGCGTGTTGGATGAGTCCAAATCCAGAAGGATATGATGGAAGTTGGCTTTATTTCTTATCCAACTTTTCTGACTCCTTCTGCTGTTTGGTCCTGCTTTCCTCCACCAGCTCCAAGAGTCTTGAGCTCCAAGCAGGTCCTTGCCAAGGCCAATTCTTCTCCAGTCTCAGACCAGGCACTGGGGACTGGCGGTAGAGCAGGCCTGAGGTAGAGCAGGCTGTCCTCCCATCATGTATCCAGCTTTCCCCTACCCCTCCTTCAGGCTCGCTCTGCACAAGACCACTTCCAGTCGCTGATCTCCCCATTCTCCTTCCTACACCTTCAGGGACTGGCAAATCCACCTCAGGAACTCGCAGACCAAACAAGGTCTCAAATCCAACCTTCCCTACAAAACAGTGGGATCAGAGAATCACAGAATCACTTTGGTTGGGCCAGGTTGCACAGGATGCCCATCTGCATCTTGACATCATCTAAGGCTGGAGATCCTTCCAGCTCTCCAGACCCCTCTCCAAGCATGTCACTGTGCCCATGGGGGTGATTTTCCTGCGCTCCAAGTTAGATCCCTCTCTCTCTCTCGTGTCCCCCACTGTGCACCTCCATTAGACCTTTGGCTCCATCTTCTCAATGATCCACCCACATGTGCTGGGGAGCTGCTCTTGGGTCTCCCCCAAACCATCCCTTCTCACAGGTGGAAAAGCCCAGCTCCCCAGCCTCTCCTTTAGGGTCGGAGCTCCAGCCCAAGACATTTTAGTGGCTTCTGCTGAATTCACTCCAGTTTATTAATGTTTCTCCTGTTCTGGGGGGACCGAAATCTGAACACATTAGCCAGCTGTGACATAATAAGAGGTCAGCAAAGGAGAGCAGTGACTTCCTGAGATCAGCACAAATGAGTTGAGCCCTTCTGCCTTTTAGCAGCTCAGTGGCGTTGCCAAAACTAAGGCTCTGGCAGCCACGAAAGAATGGTGAACTTTTGTGTGTTCAAAGAACCTGTGAGTGGTGCCCAGCATTGCTGCAGACCCATGGTTCCATGTTGCCCAAAACTTCACAGGGCAAAGCAGTGGAGGAGTCTTTTGCAGACAACACATTCAGAAAAAACCTGGGTTTCCTACCTCTTGGATGTCTATGGGAATGAAGCAGCTGCAGGCTGCATTCTCCTCAGTCTCAAAAAGCCTCCAGCCTGAGGGAGATGAGCTTCTCACAGCCCCAGGTCCCATTGGTGGCTGTGTAGATGCCCGGTCCTTGCCATGTTTTGGCTTCTTGCTCGTCTCCTTGTGCCTGCAGATTTCATCTACAGTCATTTAACATTCATTTCCTATCATGCTGAACGTCATCAGGTCCAGAGCTGGTCCCAGAGGAACACCCTGGCAGGTGTCACTTCCTCACAGATGGCTACTGTCCCAAGCCACCTCCTGTTTCTCCCCAGCTCAGGGCAACCTGATGTCTCCAAACTCTCACAGGGACTCCCACATCCATTCAATTTTCTAGGGTACCTGGAATACTTTTTGTAGCACAGGAAATGACCAGAAATGGTTGTAAAAAGCTGTCGAACTGACAAAATAAGTTGAAAGTTATGCTGCAGACCTGTTTTGCCAGGCAGGTTGAAAAAGAAGCAGCAACTAAGCACTGTTAGGATGCCTTCTTTATAGGGGACAATGCTGCAGACTCATGGCCAAACCTCCAAAGGGCTACAAAAAAGAGAAGCTCCATTAAAATCCATGCATACCAAAAAGAGGTGCTGTCTCCCAGCAGCAAGACACAGGGTGTCCCCATGTCAAGGGAGAAGGGATCTCTCTCCACAAGCTTCTCCTCACAAGGATGGAGGAGCAGAAGTGGAGAGCTAGACAAAGCGGGTCCCTTCCCATGGGATGTGTCCCTATTACCCTTTAAAACCTCATGTGGGAATTGCATTGCCTTTGCTTTACTCTGCTCATGCTTTTCCCAGAAAGAGGGAGCAGCCAGCCTTCTCTCAAGATGCTTGCAGTGAGAGCAGCATCATCTCTGCGGGCCTGACTCACATGAAGGATGTTCTGTGCTTCAGGGAACATGGATGCCTGAGCAGAGAGATACCCATCAGAGGCCTGTCAGCCCCAGCACCTCCTGGGAGCACCAGGGAAATTCCAGTTGTAAAAGAAATAAAGACTATTGCAGCTAACATCCTTCAGCCCATTTTATAGGGCTCTTGGGTACAATTTATGCAGGCAGCTACTTTTGAAATATTTGCCCTTGGTGTGTGTCTTCTAGCATCCCCTATGGTGCCTGATACACTGGAAAATATTTCACAGTCCTCCTTACTTCTTCCCAAACACTGAATACAGACACTGCTTTCCTTTCTTGCATAACAGCATTTTCTTTCTTTTGGGAAATAGATTTAAAAGATGAGGATGTGTTTTTGCAGTACCTCCTTATCATCATCATTGCTGTGGTCAGCCACACTTATTTCCCAGCAGCATTCACAGTTTTATACCTCCCAACTTCCCATTTGCATCTGCTCATGCCAACCAGCTCCTTTCTGGCAGGTGCTCCCCACTTTTTTTGCTGAGCACATCAACTAATCCATGCACCAGCACAGTCATGACCCACAACCACAGTTCCAGTCTCTGCAGTCCAGTGGCACCTACACTGTGCAGGCCCCAGGGGCTGTGCAGCCGTGCAGAGATCCCAGGCAGACCCCAGCTCTGCAGGGGCTTCTCTCCCTGGCTCAGGTCTGTGCTGCTCAGGCTCTCAGGGGGTGAGGCTCAGCTGCGCTCCATGGGAGTGGCCAGGCTGGGGGAAGGAGCAGGGCAAATTTTGGAGCAGTAAGGGCAGAGGTGCCTGATGTCCTGGCTGAGGCAGCAGCCCCACTGCAGCCAGGGGCAGCACTGCAGCCATGGTAGTGACCAAGCACTGGTGGGCAAGGGATGCAGTGCAGGGCATGAGTCAGCCCTGCAGGGATGCTGACGTGCGACCTGCTCTGGCTTAACCAGGCTCTTCAGACACAGGGGACAGTCACCACCTGCAGGAATTTGGGCAGCAGCCGGTGGAACTTCTCCATGAACCACTGCACTGCTCCAGAAAGGTTCACTGTCAGAATTCAGGACATCCCTCTGGCTGCCCTGGACTGCCAAGACCCCTGCCGGGGGGCTCAGAGACCCTGGAATAGAGCCCAAGATGCCTGTGGTTTTGATTATGACCCATGGAGCAAGTTACCAACCTTAGATGAAGATCTGCAAGCCACAACAGTTTAAATAGAATGACAGTGAACTTATCATGGGGTGAAAAATAGATTTTTGGGGTTTTTAGAATGGGGGTTCAGGAGACAAGATAGAGGAATCTGGGTGTGTCCAGTCTTTCTCCTTCTTCTTGGCCTCCATCTTCTGCTTTGGTGTTGTCACTTTTCGACTGGTTTCGAGTAGAAGCTCACTGTCTACCATAGGTGACACGTATTGGAAAGTAATTGTAAATAATGTACATGTAGTTTTTAGTATAAAAAGATAACATCACCCCAGGGGCAGGCAGAGTGCCTATGACTGTCTTGCTGAGCAGACCTCGGCTGGTCAGGAGAAAATATTTTATAGATAAGAAACAATAAACAACCCTGAGGCTGAGAAATGAAGAGTTCTGACTCCTTCTTCGGGCACTGGGCTGGGAAAAGAGACTTTCTATTGCATCTCGGGGTCACGCTGACCAGCAGAGATTCTGAGAGTTCACAGCTTCATCTCCAGCCTTTGTCCTGCTCTGTGCTTGCTGCTCGTCTCCTGGCTCAGCTCCAGATTTGAGAGGACCACAGGCACGGCAGTGTGAGGCTGGCTCCTGTCCTCAGCTGCTCACGAGCATGGTGTGGAGGGATTGGTCTGATGGTCATGTTCCTTGGGAAGGATCAAAGCTGCTCCTGCTGCAGGTTCTGCTTGGAGAGGGGCTGGGAGGACCAGAGACAAACCAGGAGACTCTAAGCAACTTCTTCTCCATCCAGGAGAAGTGTCTCACACACAATGTGTCCCAGTGATAGCCACAGCTCTTCAAGCTCCACTCCCTGGCTGGCAGCCCCAAATCTCTCAGTCCTGAAGGGCTTGGGAGGAGTCAGGACCTGCAGACAAATGGCTTTGCCTGCAGAGCCCAGCCAGCATCCTTGTGTCACTGCCAGCAGGCTGGGAGGGAAAAGCCCAGGTCATGAGCACACACAGAAAGGCCACCAGCCTTCTTTGGCAGGATCAAAGCTCATCCTCTTGCCAGTTCTGCTAGCGGTCCTGCTGCCCTACTGGCCAGGCTGGAAAGGGCTGGGGTGCCCATGGACAAAATGGGAGTGCACAGGGACCCTTCCTAGTGCCAAGGCAGATCCCATCTGGGCCAAGGAAGCTGTCACACACAGCACCCCCCAGCACAGGCCCTGGCTGTCACTCACAAAGCAGCAGGGGCCCTCCCAGGCAGGGGTCTTGCCTCCCCACAGCCCCCCAGAAGCAGGAGCCCCCCCTGCACAAACTGTGGCAGGGAACCTGCCAGCCACAGCAGATGGCACCTCTTGCCTTGCTAATGAGCCGGCAGGATTCAATTCCTACCTCCCATTAACACTCATTAGAGTGTCACTTGGCAATTCCTCTGCGTCTATCACATCTCTGCGGCTTTGGCTTCAAATGTTAATTTAGGGCCGCCTCCGGGGTGGCCACCATCCTCCCAGCCACCCTCAGAAAGTTGCTGCCTCACCGTGCCCTAAACCCGGCCTTAAGCGGGACTAAAGAGGAGGCAGGAGCAGATCAGCACACGGACACCCATGGAACAGATGGATGGACATGGTGTCAACCTGCCGTCCAGGTCTGGCCTCAGGGTTTTCCCGTGGTGTTCCCACCCTCCCTGAAATCCCACAGCCCCTCTGAGGGCACAGAGTCTCAGGAATGTGCAGCCAGCCCTACCAGAGCTTGTTAGGGGACAGAAATAGGTTACTTTCTGCCACGCATAGAGATGATGTGATGCATATTCATCAGTTACAGTTGTGCGGAGATTACAACAGTCGCATAAATTGCAGGTTTAGGGATCATCAGCTGCACTCCATGACTTTTTCAGGGCTTCCTCCCTTGAAAAAGAGATGGAAATTGGAGTCATCTCATGAAAAATAAAGGTCAGAGCTTTAAGTGGTGTCTTAGAAAAATACTGTTTACTGTGCAAGCTTTGCATCCCTCAGGTGAACAATTCAATGATCATAAGCCTCATCTTATATTTAAAATTATATTTATCAGCTATAATCACTGTCAATACATTTTTATTCTCAAAAATCAATTTACCGAACTATTCACAGATATGATGGAAACAAATTGAATTTGAAGCCCTGCCTCACAGGATCGATGCTAAGCAGGTCGCTGCATCTGTTTACAAAGGGAAAATATTCTTTCATGCAGCTGCCTTTGAGCATAGTAAAGCCCGGGGAGCTTAAAAGCTTTGAAAAGTGGAGCGGATTTGGGGATTGATGCTCTGCAATCACTCATGAAGGCAGGAGCTTGGGGCAAAGCTGTCCCGGGGCATCCACTTCTGCCCTCGATTCCCTGTTGAAGGAGGCTTGCCACCTCCAGAGCCACCTGTCACAAGCCTGCCCATGCCACTGGCTTGAAAGTCTGCCCCAGCCACTTGTCACCAGCCCACCCACGTCACTGTCTCTCTAGTGTGTGCCTCCTTGCCAGCCTTGCCACGTGATGCTGGATCCCTCTGAAGTGTTGACAGCGTGGTAATGGCTTCACCCAGCAGTGAAACCACTCCCACAAAACACAACACCCAGTGCAGAGATACCTGTGATAACCCCCAAAATTATTCGGGTTCCTGTCGACCACAGGGTATTAAGTTGACCCTGTGGGGCAAATGTGCTGATCCATGACAGATGGGTCTCATCTGAAACACTGAATTTTCAACGCAGCCAGAAAGGAAAAAGGACTGAGAAAACACTGATGTGAGCACTCCCTGTGCAACACACTCTGGGCAGTCAGCTGCTGGCAATTACTGATTCCTCAAAGAGGAATCTGCTGCCTGCTTCCTCAAAGAGCTCCAGCACTCAAAGAGCTGCACATAGCAATGGTCAGCCAAGCTGCTGACCACTCACTTTTTCACACTTTCAACTACAGCTGAAGCAGTTTTCAATCCTGAATGCAGTACAGCAGATGATGTATTGCTGTCTTTCAGCTGGAGAGTACACAGCGACTCAGAGTGACGGGAAGCATTTCAGTATTCCTATGTTTGAGGTATCTGTTATCACAGAAAAAACCCCCAGGTTCTTCAGAGCCAAATTTTTCATTAATTTTTCATCCAAAAGACAAGTTAATATCCTAGTGTAAAGATCCTTTTTCCCCCAAATGTGTCGTTTGAACCATATGGAACTTAGGAAATACGATGTATTTCCCAAGCGGGTGCTCCAAGTGCCTCGGGATAACAGTGTAGCTCCCTTATTGCTCCTGCAGTAACCCCTGTATCATCATCTGTATTTTCACCTCCCGGTATCAACATAAGAAGCTGGGGGAGAGCCGCTGTTAGCAGCAACTCAAGAATAGCTTCTGACATCTGTGCATCCCCCCAGGGCCAAGGAGCAGGGATAATAACTTCCCTCAGTCTGCTGGACACTCTCCTCCTAATGTAGTCCAGGATGTGGTTTCCCTTTTCCACGACCAGAGTGCTCTCTTGGCTCTCGTTCAGCCCAGTGTCCACGATAACACACAGGTCCTTCCACCACCGCTGCCTCTCCGCGCTCTGCTCCCTGCCTGGGCTCACTGCACCTCAGGGCATCTCTGCATCCCCCTTGATGAATTTCAGGGTCTTGGTGCTCACATTCATCTAATCCCTTCGCACTGAGGCTGTGTCAGGTGTCAGCCCCCCTTGTCTAGTGGCACCTGAGGCTTGGCTGAAGGCTTATCCCTGTAGGTACCCCCTGATGGAAAGTCCTGGGTCAGCCTTCAGGTGCCTCAGTCACTACTGGCCACCCACCAGCCTTTCAGCAGTTGGTGGTGACCCTTGGAGTCCAGCACAGCTTTCCCTGGGGAAATTCTTGCTTGCTGTTTGCACATTGAGAAATTGCTTCTGAGATTTCTGCCCCACAATGGGTCTTACAGCAATTCCCACTTCCTGTACTGATCCTCACCAAGCCACATCTCTCTCTCCCCCAGAGAGCACAGAGCCCTTTGACTCCTGCATGGATAATCCCCAGCCCCCAGCCCTCCCTCCCCCTGCACCCATATTGCAGCAGAAATCACAGAAACTGGGGGTCAGAGACCACACAATGTCTCTGTGCACCCTCTGCTCTGGCTGAGCCCAGGCAGTATGTCCCAGGCAGACAGCAACACCCAAAAATCTCCTTCAGGATGATCCATCTCCAGAACAGAATAAAGATTTGGGTGATCCAGCTGCGACATTTCCGCACAGGCTGGAGCTTTGCATCCCAAAAGCAGCCTCAGCTAGTTTTATACAAAGACGTTAACGAAATTCAGGATATCTTGGTTTTGAAAGCACTGCATAATTGCAAGCTGTTATTGTCTGAAACCGCATTTGCAAGATGCAGTCTCAACAGCCAGGCAGCTTGGGGAAAAGAAGCACTTGTTCAGTGTGGGAGAAGCTCCTGCAGAGGATACAATACCCTTGCCAAGCATTCACAGGCCTTCAGCTGCCCAAGCACCACAATTTTCAAGCAGAAACTTGCGGACAACATCCTACTCAAATTACCCCCAGCTCCTGCCCTAAGCTCAGCTAACAGCTTTTCTGTTCCATTCCTCTGTGTGCCGTACAGAAGCCTTCATCACACCCTCAGCATCAGGCAGCAAAGCCGGTGTTTTTTTGCAAAGGGGCAGGACCACAAGATCCCTACTCTGAATCACAACATCCAGAAAGCTCTGGCAAAGCCTTTGTGCACGCATTTCAAACCCACCCATAGCCCTGTTGCAGACTGAGCCATGCAAGCACTTGTGACTCCTTCTTGACTCCTTTCCCTCACCTGCCTTGAAAAGCAGAGACAAGACTGGGAAATGCTGGGTTTGATGAGCGTTGGCAAAACCACAAGGGTGAGCATTGCCTCAGGCATAGGATTCAGTGAGGGACTATAGCACCCCAGGAAGAGTACGGCTGGGTTTTGTCTGTAGCTTTGTTGTTACATTTCATCCAGAAAGCTCAACTATTTTGGGCAGGATCCTGCATCTGCTCAAGCTCTGATCAATGGCTCAGCAAAGGTTCAAGTGACAAGTTCAGTCTTTCCCTGCAGGACATCCCTCAGTCAGGAGAGGTGGCCACATGCACTCCCCATCACTGTCCTGCCAGAAATAGAAAATCCATGCATATCCCTTCACTCATCCCAACTTTGGAGGACTTGTTAGGTCATATAAAACTTAGACTGTGCCTTCTTGATATCACTTGGACTTGGGAGCCAGATTTTGCAGTGCATCCATTTTTTGTGATGCATGGGACAGTCCTGTTTGAAATCTGGCCACAGACCGATGGTCAGGTATTTGTGGCCAAAGACCCTGACTTCAATTTGAGGCCTTCCTCCTATGGCCTGTGGGTGAGTGTGGGCAGGACTTTCTGGAGTGTCCCAGGTCCTCCAGGATCCCTGAGGGATGAGGATAGCTCAGAGTCAGACAACACCCCTGCCAGATGATGCAGTGGATGCTGCAAGCCCACTCGAGTTCAACAGGAGATCAGAGTATGGGGGAGAGACCCTCTGCTAAACACAGACAGCTGAAAACTCACACAGTGGCCAGCATCCCCAGCCCCTGGCCACCAATAACCACGTAGGAGGGTGGCTGGGCTGGTGGCCAGGTACAGCTTTGCATGGCCTGGCAGCATCAGTGTTAACTGGGCTCTGCCCTGGCCTGCCGAGAGTGCACATTTGCCTGCAGAGCTGTGTTTCCAGAACACTCCTTGCAATTACATGCCCTGCCACAGTTATTAATATTTATTAGGCTCAATTATTCATGGCCTCTTTAGGATCCTGTTGTTTAAGTCCAGCTTGAGATCTCCAGGCTAGCAATCACAAAAGTTGCTTTCCAGAGGAATTACAGTAAATCAAACCGTTGGAAATGTTGCAAGCAGATGTAAAACTCACAGGCAGAGCTGCCTAGAAAAGAGCCTCATGTCCAGCACTCAGAGGCCCATATGTGCTACATATGAGCCTCCTGGGGTGGGATGCAGGGTTGTGGGACACCACATTCCTTCTCCCTGCCACCTGCACAGCGGTCACACTGACCATCTCCTTCTGAGTCTGCAGGGGATTACAGCCCAAGAATAATGGCTTGGAGGCTTTTCCCTGTCAAAAGGGCACATGGTGAGGATGGAGAACAAAGCAGGATGTTTGTGACAAAGCAGGCAGCAGCTAGGAGGCTGCAGCCTGTCCTGGTGGCTGAGGCACGGCTGTGACCAGGGAAGTCCTTGTCCCAGCTCCTGGCTGGTGCTTCCCCATAGTGGGGAAGCCACGGGCAGGGTGCAGGATCCAGGAGGGATTCACCAGGGTATCCTGCCCAGCGAGCATAACCCTCGGCACAGGGCACCCCACTGAGACCTCCCAGACTGCTCCATCCATGGAGCCAGCAGCACCCACACAGCCCCGAGAGGGAGGATTTGCCGTCCTGCCCTGTTGATGTCCAGATTTGCCCTGTGGCCAGGTCTGGGTGAGCCCCAGCAGCCAGCTCTGAGCTCACCAGCCCCTGAGGGTGTACAGGAGGAGGCAGGGGTCTGCCCACACAGCATCTGCAGCAGATGGGAGCTTCCAGGGCTGCACTCTGTCAGCAGAAAGCCATCTGGGGCACTCAGAGGTGCTCAGCAAGGCTGATAAGCTGACTGTGATGGCCCGGCTGTCTCAGGCTCTTGCAAAGCCTGAGGGCAACCCCAGAGCTTGTCCTGCATAGCCTGGGCTGCACTCCTGCTGCTGACCTCTGCATCTGCTCCAGCCTGAGGCTCCCAGGAGCCATCCCCAAACCATGGCCACTTCAGTGGCTCTTCCCATCACAGAAATAACAGGTGGGACAGGAAACTTGCAGGGGATCCACAGGCCACAGGCAGGGTCCCCCAGGCCATTGGGCATGGCACAGGTCCCTGAAACCCTTGTGACCAGCATGAGGAGGCAGTTTCTGGTGGTGCTGGCTGTTGGGGCGTGTGAAGATTGCATGGATGCCTGGGAGAGGAAGGAGAGAACTCATTCCAGAGAAACAGGCTTCTTTCTTCCAGCTCCCTCCCTCCACAAGCACTGGTCTCTGGAGAGCTGGGGCCTCTGAGGAGCAAAGCATRGCAGGGAGGAGGTGCATGGCCAGGAGGGAGCAGGGTCTTCTCCAGAGACCAAGAAACTCCTGAGGAGCGGCCTTGCCCACAGTGATTCACAGCTGAGCCACATGGCCAGCGTGAAGGGATGGAGTGACTTGCTCAGCACAGAGGAGGAGGAACACAGGGGCCTCAAGGGAAGTAGTGCTACRTGTCAAAACCTTAGCAATGAAAAGGGAAAAGGGACTGTCTGCCTCTACTCCACAGCCAGGGCCACAGCCCTGTGCCACCAGGCTCACATGACACTCAGGGAGGTGACAGAGTCCAGCCAGGGGATGCTGGGGGGGAGAGGAACAGGACAGAGGCAATCAGACACCAGAGCAAGGCCCATCCCAAGGAACAGGATGCCAAAAGGGCCACATGTCACCCTCAAAAAATTGGTTTCCTTGTAGGTCATCCTTTCTCTGACCTGCCCTGCCCCCTTACCATCTCCCCTGTGTACCTGCAGCAGCTGATGTCTCCTGTTCATGCCATGCCTCTCCTTGGCCCAAGATCTGCAAGTAACTAAAATCTGCTCTGCTCTGGGCTCTAGCATGGCTCAGAGTATAAAATTTTGATCTGTTAAATGGGTTTTCAGAGGAAGCTGGACGTGTGAAGGAAGACACATCCGCCTCCATTTCCCCTCCTGGGGCAGTTCCCTTGCCTGCATCACGCAGGCCGCTGCTGAGACACGGCAGCAGGGCTGGCAGGCAAGGAAGGGCTCATGCCCTACCAGTGCTGGCAGGAAAAAGCAGCCCAGAGCCTGCTTTGCAGGGCTGGAGAAGCTGAAAGGGCTGATCCAGCTCACAGATAGATCAAGCAGAGCAAAGATGTGGATTTGGAAGAAGAGAGGAGGGACAGGGTCTCACCCAGAGGGCAGGGTAGACAATCAACCCAGCTCCAGAAAGCAGGGCAGGCACATGCCAGCTGCCCCTGGGAGGGAGAATCCTGCTCTTTACCCTGGGATGACAGAAAGCTGGGGACAAAGAGGGGACAGACCCTCTGAGCTGTAACATCTGCCCCACATCACAGCCCAGGCCACCTTTTTTAACCTCCTCCACCGAGCCATCCCACCAGGTGCCTGCACCACCAGCCCAGCCAGCTTTGGGGGTGACAGGTCCCCAGAACCAGCAGCCACAACTCATCCCCCATCCTGCTCAGGGTCCTGGGCTCCCTCATCGCCCAGCCCTCCCCTCACCCTGCTGAAGGAATCAATATGATCCCATCCCCAGTAGTGCCTCCAGCAGGCAGGGGCATTTTTTTGTTCCCCAAAAAGCCTCCAAGTCCCAGCAAGAGCTGTTTTAATCAGAGCTTTCTGCCCTGCAGGACTCAGCGTGGGGTAGTGGAAAAGGCACAGGCACAGCCCTTTTACTCTCTCCCCTCCCTTCAACCCTCTGTTTGGCTTCCTCTCCTCTTTTAATTCACACCCCCCACTCCCCCCTCCACATTTCAAGCCTGCTTGGTAAATGTTTGAAAGTGAAGCTGATGTGGTTGGTATGGCAACACCAGGCTGGGGCCCTTGCCTGAAACCCCAAACACACAATTAGCTGATTAAGAGGAGAGGCAGTGGCGTGCTGGGGCTCTGATGCTCTGCGGGGCTGTTCCAAATTACCCCATCAGGGGTGCTTGGAGGTTCCCAAGAGGGAAGACAGGGAGCGTGCACAGCCCCTCACATGGGTAAAGGTTTTCCAGGCTTGGAGAGGGAGCTTTTTCAGGAAGCCAGTCTGTAGCACGCTGCAGTAGGGAACAGGGCTGATAGAGATGCCAAAAGCAACGTGGAGCCTGCTGGACCACTTGCAAGCACCATGTCCCTGTCCAGATTGCAGCATCCAGAAGYCTGGGATCACTGCAGGTCACACCAGGTCCCATCTGCGTGTTAGAACAGGACCCAGCTGTGCCCCAGGGGGATTCAGTGGCCAGATCCAGCACTCACAGCTCTCAGCTAAGAGGAGAAGATAGGAAAGGAGCTGTGTGAGAGGAGAGGGATAAAGAGAGGAAGAATCACTCTCCTCTAGAGCCAGATGGGCTCTGCCTCCAGCCCTGAGGGCTGCCTGCTTGTCCCCAGCTCCCTAAACATATCATGGTGCCCTTGCCAGC
>JACDOX010000167.1:1062941-1078903 GCA_014549065.1 Cardinalis cardinalis
GGTGTCACCCGCCGCCACCACCCACCACTAACCTGGCACCCCCTAACCCCAGCACAAGCCACGTGTGCTCTGCCATGGGACGGAGATTTTGCAGCCGTGCAGGCACCGCTGGCTCTGYTTGCATCTGGATGCTCTGCTCTGTTTCCTTCTCCCGGGGTGCCTCCGTGCTAGCCACCAGCTCTCTCCCCGTTCTCACCTAACACAGGCTTAATTCTCACTCCAGCTGCACCAGCCTTGCTTCCATGCCTCAGTTTCCCCATGTGGAGAGGAGTATGAAGCTGGGAAAGATGTGTCCATGGGCACTAAGAGGATGAAGTGCTTTCTGGCTCAGTGTTTTGCTGCAGGAATGAAGCAATAAGGAGCAAATCCAAAAGAGAAGAGTGAGGGGAACGGGTGTCACCCAAGGATCARGGCAGGGGTGCACGGGGCTGGAGGGAAGGAAAGGGGTTGGGAAGTTTCCCACCACCCACTGTGACAGCCCCCGGTGCTGGCAGGGCTCGGTGGAGCCGGGTGTTTGCAGGCAGCTCCCGCCTGTGCCCAGATTTAGCTCCTCTGTGGGGGCGACCTAAAAATAGCCCCACAGTGCAGCCTGGCAGCAAGGTCGGGGCCCCCGCACCTCTTAGGTCCCCAAGAGACAGGTGGCGGTTCTGTTTGCCTCGGGGGGTGGACACAAATAGCACTGGAGACACCTTCCCCCAAGGACACATGGGGACGCAGGGGCTGCTCAGGTTTCTGGGCTGCTACGAGGCAAGACTGCCCCTGGTCCTCCCTCCCCAGGAGAAGGGGGACTCCCAAAGTCTGGCAGGCCCCCAAGTCATCCCAGGTTCTATGTGGAGGTGAAGTCCCACCCCACAAAGCCAGGTCAGGCAGGGCAAAAAGGGGTCAGGACAGTGCAGAGCAAGTTTGGGGTATCTGGGGAACAGTGGGGCCTGTGGAAAGGCAGTGGAGTCTGGAGATTGAGTTCAGGGTGAAGCCATTCAGCCCTGGATGTGCAGGCAGGGTCCAGCTGTGCAGCACTAGCAGGGGCAGGGAGGCAAGCAGAGCTGAGAATAGAAACAAGTCGTGACAGAAGCGACACTGTCCAGGCTCCAGGCACACAGTAGGCAGTGGCAGAAGGCRCTCGGGGTAGGCTTGGAGAGGACAGGAAACAGGGAGGTGGGCTGGGATCTTGCAGCAGCAGCGCAGTGCAGGTGGGTGACTGTGAACACACAGGAGAGCCAGATTTGGGGGGGAATACAGCAAGTCCACACACCAGCCACTCTTCTATTGCACTGCAGGGTGGCTGGGGTTGGGGCACCCAGAGCTCAGCAGCATCGTGGGGAGAAGCTTCCAGCACGCTGAGATGAGGAACATTGGTGTGGGTACCAGGGAGACTGGGGTGCTGTGCGCCACACACCTCTTTTCACTCTTCTCTGTGAGCCTAGCCCCTCTGGACCCTCTCCTCCCCACTTCTACCCAAACCTTGAGCAGGAATAGGCCTGGATCTGCTCAACACTTGGTGCTGCAGGGATCTACAAAGGCAGATCCTGGGGGGGATTTCCCTGTGACTTCTCCGACTCTCTCACTCGCAGGCAGAGCTGCAATGCTGCCCAGCAGCAGAGCTGATCCTGACCACGGCAGACGCGATCCTGAGCCAGCCAGGCAGAGGGTGGTGGCACGGCGAGGAGGTAGAAACACCCAGGTGTTTTCCTTCCCACTGGCACAGCCGCAGAGATGCTGTTGCTGTGGCTCGGACACGTGCCTCCAGCTCTGCCCCGCTCCCACCCTTGCAAAGCCCCGGGAGCTGAAGAAGGCCGGGCACCAGCTCCCAGCCAGGCACTGCGGCCAACAGGTGCAAATACCCCGGCCCGCACAGGCGCCCGCTGCTGGGACCCCCACGCGCAGGACGGGGCCCACAGCACACGTGTTGCCTCCCCGGCTGAGCGCGTGGGAATCTGCAGGCAGATGGTCCCGCGGCGGTGGGGAGAGGCTGGGGAATCACATGCGTGCGCACGCAGCGGTGTTTGCCGCCTGCCAGCATGCTCCGCTCCGCTCGGCCCTGCTGCTGCGGGGTACCTGTAATTACCCTGACCAGGCTCCCTGCCACAGCAGTGCCCGCGGAGTGGAGTCCTCCCGCAGGCAGCGAGATCCCGGCGGTGTGCACGCGTGCTGCTAATTATCCCGCTACCTGGGGGCTTCCCTGCCGAGGCTGGCRGGGAGGGAGATTGCTGCTCCAATCTCCCTGCTCTGCCTCCCGGTCCCTGGGCACCAGCTGGAAGTGCCTCTTTGCTGCAGCATAGAATTAGAGAATAATTAAGGCTGGAAAAGACCTCTAAGATCATYGTCTCCAACCATTAACCCAACACTGCCAAGGCCACCACTAAACCACATCCCTAAGTGCCATGTCTACATGGTTTATAAACACTTCCAGAGATGGTGATTCCACCACAGCTCCCAGGGCAGCATCTTCCAGGGTGCAACCCCAGCATGGCACGAGGGAAGCCCTTGGACCCATGTGAGGTGATGCTGTGTCCCACGATGCTGGAGGCCAAATTCTGCTTCTCCTCAGCTTCAGCTCACACCCRGTGAGACAGAGTCCAACTTGTTATTGCTGCTGCTGTTGGCTTTCCCACTTTATCCTAAGGTGATCTTCCCCTGACACTGAAGCCAAACATCCTTCTTGGGYCCTGTGTGCCCCTGTCCCATACATTGCTCCCCTTCCCTCCTGCACCCTCACAGTCCTTCTACAGCTGGCCCAGCCTCCCCACATGGCTCCTTGAGGATGCCCAGTGATCACAGCAGCAGCACACACACAAACATGTGAGTGCCAGAAGAGGCAGCTGAGTGAAGAGTAATTTAAGGAAGGTGAGGAGTCAGCACCAGATCTGCCATGATCTAGTCCTGGGCAGAGCTGCAGGGAGGATGTCTTTCGCTCTTGAGTGGCCACAGAGATTGTCTTTAAGGCAGAAAGGAGATGCACGCAAGGAGAAGGGTTACAGCTGGTCCTAGTCCCTCTGGGTTTTACTGATCTGGCATGGAAAAGGCCTGGATGTGTTTCTTGTTAAGCTGGARTCTATAGAGCAAGGTGGGGAGGCACCCCCAAACCATCTCACTGCCTTCTGTCCCACTCCCCCACCCACTCAGACCCTCCATGCCCAGGAATCCATCTCCCCACGGCCACCACCATGATCCCAGTGTCAATTTGTCACAAATACCCCACTTCTCCTTGCCCTGAGCTGCTCCTCATGCAGCTGGGGGAAAACCACCGGACACCCTTTCGGGGGTCAGGGACATAGCACCTTCCTTCCCACCGCAGAGCCATGGGGGTGCTGATGTCCAGGAGGCAGACGGTGGAGAGGGTGCAGAAGGTCAGCTTGGCCGTGTCAGCCTTCAAGGATGGGCTGCGGGAGCAGCCGTCGACACGGCGTCGGGCGGAGGCCGGGACTGCACGCCAGGGGACGCTGGAGCAGGAGGTGCAAGAGGGAGAGGAGGAAGCGGTGGCAGGACCTTCCCAGCCGGAGGAGAGCAGTGCCGGCAAGGCGGCCTGGGAGCGGCTGCGGGATGGCCGGGGCGTGGAGCCAGAGGAGTTCGACCGGGCCAACAGGTTCACGCCACCAGCCTTCATCCGGCCCAAGAGGGAGCTCCACGATGATGAGCCCCCGGACATCAGCCTGGAGCAGAGGGAGCAGGTGAGCGGATGGAACTGTGGCGGATGGAACTCTCCCACAGAGACTGTGTGGGAGGGATGGGGACAGGACTGGAGGTGGACAAGCATCTGAGTGTCTGCCAGGCAGTGACAATCTCGAAAAGCCCTACGGGGTGGCCCAGTRGGGTACAGTGCCAGTAGCCAAGCTGGGCAGGTGGAGGTGCCACACTGGGAGATGTGTGCAACTGTTCAGATGGGCCCTGGAGGCACCCTGGGGTGTCTGGAAAAGGAGAAGCCACTGCTGGGCACAGGCAGTTCTAGGTCTGGGGAAGAGAGGACAATTTGATCTACATGTTTGTCCACCTACAGTCAACCAGCTTGCAACTCAAGCCACCCCTGCAGCCCCTACATCCCTGCCCATCTCCAACCCAACAGCTTATCCACCCAATCCTAAAACCCACCCATCCACACCCACAACCTTACACATACAGCCACCCASCCAACAAGCCTACACCCCAGCCCACCTACACCCTTATATTGCACTATAAACACATGGAATATCCTGAGCTGAAAGGGACCCACAAGGATCATGAAGTCCAGCTCCTGGCCATGCACAGGACACCCCATGAATTAGACCATGTCCCTGAGAGTATTGCCCACTGCCCTGGGGGGCCTATTCCAGTGTCCAACCACACCCTGAGCCTAAATTACACAGGGTACTTAGATTTAGATAATAATTACACAGGTTAGTATCTGTTTGGAAGTGGAAATGGAAATTTATGGAAAACCTTACAGCTTATCCATTGACACTTACAACCCTAAAGACCAGCCAATGTACAATCCTACAGTCCAGCCACCCACATGTAACGTGCTGCAGAGAACCTACGACTCCACAGCCCCACCAACCCTATAGCCAGACCCATCCACCCACCACTCTTCCCCACAAACACACCCACYCTCCTCCAACTTGACCAGCCAGGTCCGTTACAACGACCTCTTCCCTATGCCAGCCCCACACATTCCCATCTTCCCCCCTCAGCATCCACCCCCACCTGCAAAGCACCACCCAGATGGAGAAGCCAAGCCCCTGCCCACACTGCTCTGCTGTGCATGTGCCTGTCCCTCCCCAGATCCTGAATGACGAGATGTGTGAGATCTGTGAGGTGTGGACAGCCGAGAGCCTCTTCCCCTGCCGCATCTGCCACCGGGTGTACCACGACGGCTGCCTGCGCCGCATGGGGTACCTGCAGAAGGACAGCGCCGTGGAGGTGACAGAGACCGCGCACACCGAGACCGGCTGGAGCTGCTACTACTGCGTGAGTGCCTGGCTGGGGGACACCAGGCTGCTGCTGGGTGGTGGGTGCTCCCCAGGGAACTGTGCCCCACATGGACACAATCAGGGTCCCACCTCACAGCCTGCTCTGGGGCAATGGGGGACGTGCTGCTCTCCAGTTCCCACCACGCACCTTGGGCTGGTGGGGTCACCAGATGCAGGGGACAGTGGCCCTTTGCCACCTCCCCACCTTTGCAGMCAGCTCCTCAGAACCTTGGTGCAGGACATGACACTGTGGGCACATGAGATGCTGTAGCAGAGCTGGAATAGCCAAAGCCCMGGGGCGTGGAGCCATCCCACTGCAGCACCCTTGGGTGACACAGCACATCTCTCTGGGTGTCCTCACCCACTCGCCTTCAAGGGATCCTGGTGCTGCCATACAGAGCTGTGCTCCCTCACCCTATGTCTTTTCCTCATGGCTCCTCTCCGCCCCCCATCCCAGGACAACCTCAATCTRTTGCTGACAGAGGAGGAGATGTACAGCCTGATGGAGACCCTGAAGAACTGCAAGATCATTCCAGGTGTGTGTACCCTCCATGCAGCGGGTCCCAGATGGCTGCGAGAAGCAGCTGGGGAGGTGGGCCCCCCTCCTTCCTGGGCACAGCACAGCCAATCTGTCCCCTGCAGAGAGCTGCCTGACCCTGGATGACTTCCTGCACTACAAACACCAAGTGCACAAGCAGCAGTTTGACAGGACCATGCCCGAGGCACAGGAGGAGCAGGCAGCCCTGCAGTTCAACGCCCTGGACCCTGACAAGAAGGGGCACATTGAGTGGCAGGACTTCCTCTCCCATGAGTCCATCCAGCTGCTGCAGAAAATACGGCCACAGGTATGGTTGTGGCRCCCAGGGCTTGCTCCCATGGCTGTCACACATGGTCACAGCACCCAGGGCTGGCTACCATGGCCAGCAGATGTGGCAGTGGCACCTGCATCCACAGCCATAGCACCCATGGTCATGGCACCCAAAGCTGGCTCCTACAGCTGACACCCCTGGCTGTAGCACATGGGGCTGACTCCCATGGCCATGGCACTCCGGGTGGAGACCCTTACAGCTTTGGGAATATAAGGAGGGAGGTTCCCACAGGTTGAGTGCTCCGCCTTCGCTTCTCTGACCCCCTAGAATGCCCTTCTGCGGCTGCTGACACCCAAGGAGCGGGAGCGGGCACGGACAGCCTTCCTGGCCCTGGACCAGGACAACGACGGCTTCATCGGGGAGGCTGAGTGCCGCCAGGCCCGGCACAGCTGGTTCCGCAAGCACCAGAAGGAGATGCTGTCCTGCAATGTCAGGTGAGGGGATGCCCACCTGGTGTAGGGGTGATATCCCAGCCAGCACCCCCAACACAGTCCCAACACCTACCAAAGGGGCTCAGCACACAGATGGTTGCCCCTGCTTCCCGCCATCTCCCCCTCCATGGCCCCTCAGCCCTGTGCATCCTTTTCCCCCACCACCACCATTTGGGGTGCAAGGAGCGGAGATGAAGAGCATCTTCCTCCCTGCCACAGCATCAGCCATGTGGGGCCCATATCAGAGGGCAGCCCCGCCAGCAGCAGGAACGGCAAGAGCCCGGAGAAGATCCTCCCAGCCACAAAGCAGGAGGAGACCAGGTGAGACAGGGATGGTTAGGGGGGTGGTGGAAACCCCCATTGCGGGGGGGAGACCCTGGGGGAGCAGTGTTGCCAGGGTGTCCAGTGAGCCCACATGTGCCCGCAGGAGCATCGACTGGCCCGGATTCCTGCGGGAGAACGTCGCCTACATCCTGGCCGCGCGCCCCAACAGCGCCGCCCTGCACCTGCAGCCCCTCACCTAGAGCCGGCCGCGCCTCGAGGCCGCGGTGCCACGCCCGCCATGGGGACCTGCCCCGCCCTCCCCGCGGGCACAGCCAGGCGCCCATTGGCTGGTGGGGAAGCGGCCATGCTGCCCTATGCCCCGCCTCCCCCTTGGATTGGCTGTGAAGAGGATGGGCGCCAGGCTCTGATTGGCTGAGGGAGCGGGAGCGGCTCTCGGGTCTCTGATTGGTGGGGGGAAGCAGGGCGGGGCAGGGCGTGTCCCCACTGTTCCCTGCGCCCTGCAGGGACCACGGTGGGCAAGGGTGCTGTGCCCGGTGTCATCATGGGGCACAAGGGGTAGGGAACATGCTGCCCCCATGATCCCTGTCCCCACAGCACCCAGGGACCCGCAGACAGAGCAGGGGCTGCCCTGGGGGCTTGTGGGGTGACAGCATTCCCAGAGCACCCCTGCGTCCCCAGCCTCCCACAGCGTCATGGGGCAGCACAGCTGAGCCTCTGCGTGCCACAGGCAGCACCCAAGGGTCTGCGGCAAGCAGAGTCTCAGCTCATCAGCATGGTGGATCCTCAGGGGGTGTGGCTGACTCCCTTTGGGGTCTTTCACATCCTTCCCCTACTCCAACAGGGGTTGGACCCCAGTAAGTCCATTCTTGCATGCACAGCTCATGGCTGTAAGAGACGGTTTCCGGGCATGGCTCAACCCTTCCCTGCTGGCAACCAACTGTTAAATGCCAACAGTSATGGGGTAGGAAGGAGCACTGGTAACAGAAAGCATCAGAGGATAGGAAGGCAAGGTCAGATATAGGGGGACACCCCTATGYCTCTGATCTTGCCAGCAGCACTCCCCTGCATCCCTCATCCCCTCCTGTCCCCCTGGTTCCAAGGGATGCTCTTCATTTGCTTGCCATTCCAATCCCACACCAACCCTGTTCAGTCTTGCTCTCTACCCTCCGCATCAAGTGGGCAGCCTTGCCTCGCTGGGAGCATTAGTGCTGGTGGTAGGGAGGAGGAGGAGGAGGCAGAGCCCAGAGCCCCCAGGTGTCAGCTGCAGGGATGAGGCATTCACTGGGCCCGTTGGCAGCCCACAGCGATAGATGTGCTCAGCCCACAGAAGAAGGAGCAGGAAGCCCGGAAGCCTTGCCCCAGACACGCCAGGGGTTGGGATGCCCAGGTCCCATGGCAGTCCCAGCAGCTGCTCCTRCCCCTCTAATCCCTTTCCCGCAGTGCCCTCAACCTCTCCCTGCCTGGTGTTCTGTGGCTCAGCCAGAAGGCCCCGGGGTGTACACAGGCCAGGGGTGCACTTGCAGCAGCCTGGTCACTCCCTCACCTCCATCCCTGATGCCCTGTGGGCATCATCCCAGTCAGCCCCCTTCCCCCAGCCAGGGCACAGTTCCCCTCTCCAAGGTCTCCCCCACTGCAAGACCAGGAGGCGCACCAGTGCCACGACATCTTCCTCTACCACCCTGGCATGCCAGGCCAATGGGGATATTTTGGATGCCAGGTCCGAGATGTGGCCAGAGCGCCAATGGGGATATTTCGGATGCCAGGTCCGAGATGTGGCCAGAGCCATGGCGAGGAGGCGGCCGTGGGTGCGTGGGTTGCAACTCCCTATCTGTATGAGATACATTCATTAAACAGCTGTGTCCAGCTAGGCTCTGTCTGGTGTGCTTACAAGGCTTCTGGCTTCTCTGCAGGCATTTCTGGGCACCCACAGCTTCCTATTGTTTAAAATCCCACCCCAGACTCAGGTCACTGTCCCATCAGGCAAGCTGGGCCTCCTATACCCAGAGTGTTCCACAGCAGTGACAGGGGACACTGCATGCACACCCAGGACCCAGCAAACTCAGGGTGCTGCATGTCTCCCCAGAAAAGCACACAGTAAGGAGAGTGCTTGGCTGATTGTGGAACCACCCCAAACAATGCAGTGAAAGGGACACCCCTCCACTGGGGTGAGTGTGCTGTCCACCCTTAGAGGCACTGGATGATAAGAACAGAGCACTGGAGACAGCTGGATGCTGGGAACAGGCTGTCTGCAGCAAAATAACCCCACAGAGACACCAGGATTCCCCAGGAGAGTGGTCCCCATGACTGGAATGCTCCAGCTGATCACATCCACAGAGCTCCCAGGAAAAGCTGCAGCTATTGCTGGCAGCACATGGCCTGTGGAAACCAAGCTGCCAGTAAAGGGGACCCTCCAGCCCATGGGGGAGTTACCTTGCAGTGCCCATGTTGCAGCTGAGAGGGGAATGGGATTTGAGAAGAGGATCTGGGAGGGAATTGGGAGGGGGGATGCTGCCCTGACAGCATCAGTTCAGTCTGTGGGGTCACAGAGCTTGCTGCTAAAAGMTTGACTTGGATATTTGAGCTCACTCCCACGGTCACAGTGGGATACCATTGCGTACCAACCACAGCAGGGGTGTCCAGCTCACCCACAGAGAAAATGCAGCAAGATTTCAGGCTCTGAGAGCCAGATAAGCCTTAAAATTATCTGTGTCACCTGGGAGACAGACTCATCACCTTGGGGAAGAGGATGGACATCTGCAGGAAGGGGGAGGGAGGTTTTGTGCCTGGTGGTGGGATGTCACGGATTGGAGATGATGYGGGCTCTGCCAGTGGAGGAAAGCCCAGGGAAGCCCTCGCATGGCRAGAGGGTGTTAAATCACTGTGTTATTGCTCCGTCTGCTGGAGATGAACAACCAAGCACAGAGCACAGGCTTGATAACCCTGGGAGTGGGGCACCCACTGCCAGCACCACAAAGCTCTTCACCCAGGGAACAAGACACAACAGCTCTCYCAGGCCCAGCCTACCCTGTCGTGCCCTGCAGCAGGCTGGCATCCCTGCCAAGACACACAGCTGGCTGGTGTCCCCGGGAAGCTGGATAACAAGGGCCACAGGGGGCCGTGGTGGCCTGTGTCCTCCAGGGCTGTGCTGTCACCACTGCAGCACCAGCTTCACAGCTCTCTCACAGCTACAGGTCCCCAGGGAGTGACCACCACGCAGCACAGTGTGCCCCAGACATGTCTCCACAGAGGCAGCATTGAGGTCTGGGCAGAAGCRGGAGGATGTGGTGGGGGAACGGGCAAGGTGTTGCTGTGGCTCCTCTTTGATGYCACCTGGTCCTTCAAGATTTCTGACCTCTGAGACACTGTCCCAAGAAAGAATCTACAGACCACCCTCCATAATGCTGGGGCAAGCCTGTTTGCAAATACTGGAGGATACCTTCTGCTGTATTTGGTACCAAACACCCAAAAAATGGCACAAAGCTCTCTCTGGACACTTGTGCAATCTGCTCACCTCACACTGGTGAAAACCTCTCTCCAGATCTCTCTGCATGCTGGTGCAAACTGAGTGCTATTGCAAACCTTTCCCTCAACAGCAGTGCRAACATCCCCATCGTGATCCCAGGCCCTAAACCAAAGGATCAGGATGTTCATGTGGGATTTAAGGCTGGGGCAAGAACCAGCTGTCCAGCCCAACCCTCCCAAGCCCTGCTGAAGTTAGTGTGCAGCTCACATGCCTGTGGTCCCACATCTGTTACCCACCACCAAGTGCCACGCAGTGGATGCTGTGCTCCCCACTGGGGTTCCCATCCTCAGGGCTCCAGTCCAGCATATCTCTGCCTGGAGCCAGGAACAGAGTCCCGGGGTCCTGGGGGGCAGCTCTGGCTCCTGTGTTTCACAGCAGGGAGTGGTCAACATATTGCCCACCCTATACCCCAGTGGTCCTGTTGTCTGGGAGGGGACTGGCAGATGCTGCCTGGCTCAGGAGCAGCCCACAGGTGAGGGGGTACTGCCCCACGGGAGACCCAGGATGTGGGGGATAGTAGTGCCTCACTCTGTGTTGAGGTTGCCCTCTCTGCCAGGCTGCAGGGCTATTGGACAGGGCTGCCATCCCCTCAAAAATACTCTGTTAGTGGGGGGGACTTGGTTTTGCACCCCAGGGGGCAGGATAGCACCGTCCTCTGAACCTGGATGTCTCTGCACATCCCTGCAGCTCCTCTGGACTTGGCCAGATGCCCCCAGGTCTGGTGTGTCCCAGAGGGGAAGTGACCATGATGAGGCCAAGCCCGACAATCATCAGGAGAGYGGTGCTGGCATAGAGGGGAGAAAGATGACCAGAGGGACTCACTGGACAGCGTCACTATGAGCCCTGGCACTGACTATCACCAGGGCAAGACATCAGAGCCCCATCCCATCACTGRACCAGTCAGAGACCACTGGCAAGAGAAGAGGATTCTCTGGGCAGCATGTGACAGTGACAGCAAAGCCACAGCCCGTGGAGGCAGTGACATCGTGGTGGCCCCACATATCCTTCCCCTCCCAAGCTAGAGCAGGAGTGACCATGCAGAATAGGGATAAATTATGTCCCCATTTAGCAACATCACCGCAGATGTGAGCAGGAAAACGAGGTGGGGAATCTGAGAGGATTTGGGAGAACAGAATTGCGATGAGGAGATTGGATTACCCATAAGTGATCCCCCTACCCCAAATCAGGGTCGCTAGGGACACCAGGGTCCTCTGGGGACAGGTGACGGAGGCCTGGGGGTGGGTGGGCTGCGGAGAGGTGCAAGGGGCCGTAAGAAGCGTGCGYGTCCCCCGCCACAGAGTGGTGACCACGGGGTGTCGCCCCTGCTCCACGCCGGGAGCCGGCGGTGCCGCTTGGGAACCCGCAGGAAGCATACAGGGAGCAGGGATGCGAGGATGGAGGGAGGGGGGACGCACGGACCCGTTTCAATACCCCGAAATAATTGTGTAGGCTGGCTTGTGACCCCCTTCTCCTCCTGCGCCAAACCCAGCTCTGACTCCTGCCTCTGCCTCATAGCACCTTCCTCCTCTCTGGTTATGTGTCCGTGGCTGGTGAAAGGAGGACCACACCTGCTGCCCGGGGAGCTGGGACTGAGTCCGGGCAGCCCCAGGCTCCTGCAGGGATGGTCTCCATTCTCCGCAGCCCCCTGGAGGTGGGAGGCCCTGGGCCCTGGAGAAAAGGGATTGACTCAGGGCTCCCTGAGTCTAACAACCCTTCCCCATGAGTTGCACGGGCAGGCAGAGCCACCTCCTCTCCTCGTCCCCTTGCAGGATCCCGGGCACCACCTCCTCTGTACAGAGCCACTGCACTCCCCAAATAGCCAAATACACCCCCCAAATAGCCACTGCACCCTCCAAATAGCCAAATAGCACCCCCCAAATGGCCAAATAGCCGCAGGGTCTGATCCCACCCGGCACTGTAACCTGGCTGGGAAGGCTGTTCAAGTGACGGAAATGAAGCCTAGCACTAGGTGTGGTGGCACGGGTAAGGACAGCAATGCCCACCAGCACCTGCTGGGACCAGTCACATGCTGCTYAGATCCACAGGGCAGTCTGGAGAGAGCCATAGGCTACCTGAGTGGGGAAACTACATCCCTTCCCCAGCACCTATCCAGCATGTACCCAGCCCACTGCCAGCTGTTGGATGACCTGCCCCAGCAGGGCACAACCCCACAGGCACTCCAACAGTGTGCTCCTCTCCGAGGAAATGCACATGACCTATCCCACCCACAGGGCCTATGCATGGTTTCCAAGCTGCACACTGTGCCACCAGCTCCCACCACCCCCACATTGCTGGCTTGGTGGCCCTGGCAGAGTGCAGGGCTGCCAGACACTCCCTCCTGTTCCCAGCACACTCTCTCCCACTTCCCCCTGCACAGCGCGGCTGCGCGGGGGGGACACGGRGGATCTGCGTGGTGCAAAGGGTGCAGAGGAGGCCCTGGGATGGGGGGGCACAGCGCAGAGCCGGGCATGGCAAGCATCTTGTTCCCACAGCAGCGTTGCTGTGACTCATCCTGGCAACCCACACAGCACTCAGGCAGGGTGTCCAGGTCCTCTCCTGCCTCGGAGCAAGGCCATGCCGGAGCAATGCACTAACAGCACTGGTTGCCTGCCTCCTCATCTCCCTGATCCTACTGCCCTGGCATTGCRGTGAGACTGGGAGCTGGACCCCAGCCCTGGGCTTCCATGCTCCTCTCTGCACCCCATAATCCCCAAGCAGCTGCTACCAAACACCAGGGCTGGTGTGGTAGGGGCCACTGGGTGCCAAATTAAGCAGAGAGTGAAATTATTTGGGGTAGAGCGAAGGGCAGGACCTGCCTTCCCACAGTGCTGCAGTTGACACTGKAGCAGCTGCTGATGGCCCCTCTGGATAGCACAGCAGGCAGTGCCATGCCTGTCCCTGTGTGCTCCAGCACTCCTCCTCATGCCATATGTGTGCTGTGCACCCCAGTATCCTCTCTTCATGTAGAATGTGCCTCTGGACCCATAAGACARCACACACAGTCCTCTCAGCTTACCCTCAAGTCATAGGACACTGATATGAAAGCATCTAATATGGGAGCTCAATGGGGCCAAGACATACCCTGCTGGCCAGGGAAAGAGGAAGTCAGCCAGAGTACCTGGAAAGCAGGGATTTGGATCTGAGCCACTCCAGAAAATGAGCACTGTGCTTGGCACTGGCAGAGGCACCCAGTCCTCAGACGACTGGGGACACAGAGTTCCATCTGGGGTATCTGCCAACCTACACAGCATCAATTGGGCCATTCACTCTCCAGGAGTGGGGCCTGGGGCTCTGGCAGCAAGGATGGGAGTAATAAAGAGGGGAGGTACCTCGTGTTCACCATGGAGAACCCCGTGACCCAGCAGGAAAATGATCCGGGGGCTGGAGTGACTGATCTGCGAGGAGCCGCACAAAACTATATCTGTCTTTCTTGGCTGAGTGATGACTAAGGGAAGGACAGGAGAGCAGTCTGCACACCGCCAGGCAGAGGAGGAATTATTTAGGCTGGAGCATGGGGGTGGAGGGATGGGGGCTGGGAGATGGGTGGAGGGAAGGTGGAAGCTAGGTGGGATGCTCTGGCAGTGCWCCCCCTCCCTGCCTGAGGGACACCAAGTACTGGTGAGAAACAGCACAAGAGCTGGGGAACTGGAAGCTGCTGGCTCACTTTTCTGGTGAAAATACTTTCAGACAAGGGAGTGTCCTGCCCTGGCTCCAGCCCTGCAGCCAGGCTTGRAGACCAACCATCAGCACTGCAGGACAGACAGCATCTCCCACACACAGGATAACATGCAGCAGCTGCCTGCACAGAGTGGGTCCCTGAGGGTGGAGACATGGTTTCACTACATGGCACCTGTTCTGAGCCCCAGCCACAGCTGWGCTCTCATGTAACCACCTGGCACACAACAAAAATCAAAGGAAGGAGAAGGGGATGCAAAGAAAAAGGGGTTCATCATCCTCTGGGACCAATCCCTTCTACCAGAAAGGAAGGGACCAAATAAGCTATTCCCAAAGCCAAAAGGTACCAAATCTATTTTGTGGGGTCATCTAGTGCTTGAGGAGCTGGCATCAGGATCAAGAGCAAGTGAAGTACTTAGAGCCACAACTCAAGCTGATACTTTGATTGGACCACCCTGCCTCATTCACCTGAGAGTTGCCACCCTGCTACCCACCTGGAAAAGATTTTTGCAGCATAACTGTGGTACAAACATCCCAACCCAGCTGGCACATGAAGCTGTGKGAGCCTGCAGGCTGCTCCATGCAGGGGGAGCACACCCAAGTGACATTTGTGCCCTCCAGACCATCCAGCCCAGGAGGATGTTTGCTAGGGAACATTGTTTTTAGGTCAGAAAGTCCCTGACACTTGCAACCAGGAGTTCCATCAGTTGACCGTAATAGGCTACAAGAGCAGGACCACACCCCAGGATGGTGCAGGAAATCAAATTAAGGAAAGGGCTATAAGCCAGCATGACTTCATGTCCATATATTCAACAGGGCTTGTCAAATAGTCCTAGCTTCTTTATTTGATGACTTTATAAGTTCGGTGGCTAAAATACCATCATGCACATACCAGGATGCTGTCAGGTCATGCTGTCATGCCRGGGGAGCACTGGACAATGTTGTGGGAGCACCAGGCAATACCAGGGGAGAATCAGAAAATATCAGGGGAGTAGAGAGCAATGCCATGTGAGCAGAGAGCAATACCAGGGGAGCACCAGGCAACATCAGGTGAGCATCACAAGGCCAGTGACCTGCTGAGACCCAGCCCTAGGGACCTCCATCCACCACTCCAACTCCTACAGGCAGCAACAACTCTGTCATTGCACAGCACCTTCTGAGATGGTCTATGTCCCTAGGTGGGCAGCAAGGCAGGATTCAGAAGCCACAGCATCACCCTGGTTTCATCTGCTGTCTTCTCATCTTCAAAGCAACCTGATGTCCTCTTCCAACACCCTCGCTGTAGCCTGGCAACAGCAGTACCAGCATGGAAACAGCTGTACTGGCATGGAAATGGAAGTACTGGCATGGCAACGCTGTGGTAGAGAGATAAAAATGTCAGGCAGATCCCCTTTTCTGCTTCCCAGAGCAACAAAGCTGCCCCGTTTCCCTTGGATACCTCGAAAGGGCTCTGGGCASCAGACGTGAGGAACCCTGCCAGCCTCATCTCCCTTGCCCATGTCCCCTGCCCGTTGCCCAGCATTGTATGAGATGAGTTGCTGGGTCTCAGCCGAGGTCTCACAGTCCCGGCACACAGGGAGCCACGGCAGCGGGCAGATGCCCTTCGTGGGTCCCTGCGGGGGTAGAACCATGCCCCCCCTTCTCACTTCCAGAGCAAACACCTAGTTTGAGGGGCACAAATCCATAAAACCAGAGAAGAGGCTTCCCTGCTTTTTTGGCATTTCCCCCGCAGACAGTCCCTCGTGTTGTTCAGGGATACCCCTGCGGTGGGGAGGAGAGGCACATGGGACATTAGGACTGCCCTCCTCATCCCATTTGGATGAAGGGAAGTCTCCGCGGCGGCAGGCAGGGAGGGCAGCCCAAGCATCCCACTCTGCCGGGTAAGGAGATCCGGTGGGGCATCGGAAGTTACACAACCCTGCGCTATGCAGACAAGGCAGCGAGAACTGCGGGGGCGCACGGCAGCCCCCGCCGTGAATTCCCTGACGTGGCAAACATCTCCCGAAGCCCCCTCCATGCCCACCTGCACACGCAGGCAGGAACCCACGCACATACGCAGGCAGGAGCCCACACGCCGGCACACGCCTGCCTCTAAAGGAAAAGCCTCGCCAGAGCCAGAGCTGAAATAGTGAATTGCCTCATTCATTCACCCTCTCCGGAAGCTTTGCCCGTACATGCAAACATACGCGCAGGCAGACATGTGTGGCAGACACGTGCGACCATCCCTAAGCCCTCC
>JACDOX010000167.1:1079043-1129740 GCA_014549065.1 Cardinalis cardinalis
CAAACTGAAGTATATTCTGCACTTGTGCATGTCCTGCCAGAACCCCAGCTCTGGAGGAGGGCAACCCTGATTGGGGCAGATTCATGGCATGGTGGGGGGGTCTCATATTCCCTGGGTGGGGGGAATGTCCCAGAGAATATGGGACCGTATCAATATCATCAATTTTTGGTCCCAAATCCAGAAACTCACACAGCACATACCTCCTTAGCACACATAAAAGCATTCCCAGCCACACTTGTCCCCACAGTTCAGTGGCGACAGGGATGCTACTGTAGCAAAAACCCTCACCATGGCCACACAGGTCACTCTATCCCAAAAAGGCTGAGCTGGACCCGGCAGAAGCTGTGCAGGGCCTKGCACATGCATGACATGGGTGTTATATATGTGCATGGCAGGTGTGTGAATGCCCACTGACACATCCACGTGGGATGGGCATGGACAGAAACCTCCATTACTGAGCTGGAAGGTCAGGCCTGGGGTTGTCACGCAGCAAACACTTCCCAGGATGCAAAGGCTCACAGGTGCCACAGGAGTCACAGCACACACCAGTGTGCAAGCCCTGGCACATGCAGTCTGTGCCCACATGAGTGTGCACACACCTGACACACTCCATGATGCTCTGCTGACCCACCACACATGGGACACACATAGGCCAGGCATCAGTGGGGCACAGTCATGCCTGCCTGTGCCTCAGCACAACCCTGCTCTGCTGGCATGTCCTCACGTAACTCCAGCTGAGTGTGGGACAAGCCACCGCACCAAGCTGGGAGTTGCAGCAGATTCAGCTCATTACTTTTCCTAGAATAACTTCGAGTCCCCTGAGGTGCCCAAGAAAACATCCCATCTCCACCTCCCTCGCACTCACTYAGCAGCACCAACCTGCAGTGCAGCAGTGGCAGCCACCACCACAGTGTGTGTGGCATCCATAAGCACRTCACTGTGCCATGGCAGGAGACCCTTTCCCAACCCAGAGCCAGGTCACAGATCCCGACATCCATGATGCTCAGTTSTCATGACACATCCCCAGTCCTATGCTCCCTTCCCTCATACAGGAGTGATGGATACTGATGTACCCATAGGTTCCCCAGGACCTGCAGGACAGGTACCCAGATCAGTTCCCCCCTCTAATTGCACAGACTTGTGCCAACATCTGTCCTGGACAGGGAGCATTTCCTGCAGTGGGTACTGCTGTCCACCTCAGAGAGACACAGGGATTCAGACCTGCAGGTCCCAAGGAAGCAAAAGCACCAGGACCTACTGCATGGCCTGTCCCTGCCCACTCCCTCAATGACTGCTCTTCCCATTTGACTTTGAGTATTCATATTTTTCCTCAACCTTGTCTAGAATTTGAGACCAGACACAGGGACTTGTATGTGCTCAGACTGCTGGTTTGTCCTGACCTAGCCTGCTTTGTCCCTTGCTGAACCTTCCTCCTGCACAAACACAGGTCATTCAGTGCCATGCCAGCTTGAGTGACACYTTATAAGAAGGTGGTTTGCCAAAGAAGAACCCTGCCACCATCATTGTGTGGCAGCAATCCCAGCTCCCCTTGGTGCAGCTCAGCCCCTCTCCCCGGGGCCAGTACATTGAACCTTCTGCAGTTTTATTCCTTTCCAGCAGCAGCAATTTCTCTTCTCCGCCTCCCTCCCACTCCCCATCCTCTGGGCTGTACTTTCAGTGCCACTGTCCTTACTGAAAGTTGAAACAAAGCAGGCAATCAGTTTGGGACTGATTTTCTAAAGCATTAATTCTTCTATCCTGTTCTCATGTGGAGACGCTGCTGCTCTCCTCATTTACTCCGTAATTACACAGCACTGTAACTTTTCCCTCTCCATTATTTCTCTCCCAGCAAATCAGAAGTAAGGGGTTGCAAAGTCTCCCTTTCACTCACCACCATCCCTGGCCAGGCCTGGATGTATTTTCTCTGTATGTACTTGATTCTTGGAARCATTGGCTTTATCCTGGGGTTGGGCACCATGTGCCAGGCTGAATCCTCTCTGCAGTTCTCACCACAGGAAATAGGACATGGCTTTGGGAATGAGAGCCCCAGTGCTTCACACATGGGCCGCACTCCTGGTCAGCTGTGCAGGGCTTCCAGACACCTTTGCATCCCCAGGGATTTGGCCTCTCTGGACTCTCAGGAATCCCACTTCACAGGGCTGCTGGGAAGCACTGGTGGGCGCTGGGGAAGGGCCAAACCCCTGTCCTGTCCTTTGGCCTGGGCTGAAAGCAGAATGCAGGGCTTGCTCTGTTCTCGGGGTGTCCTCTCGTGTCTGTGTTCCAAAGGGAGACAAGCCCAGCTCCAGGCTCTGCCATCAAACCTAAGTGATGGAGGTGATGAGCAGGAGCCCCATTCCAAGCTGGAGAAAGTGGGGAAGTCAGTGGACAGCTTCAAGGCCACCTGGACAAGACCAATCTTCTTYCCCCAAGGAGCAGAGCAATGCATCCAGAAAAAACACACGCAGAGAGCAGCAACTACAGACATGTTTGCCAGGCAGGAGAGGATGACTGTGCTCAGATACCTCGTGACAGGCACCCAGGGAGACCAGATCCAACTGAAACCCCAAAGGACTACCCTGTGAATCAGAGGGATACAAGAAAGCTACTTGACTTGCAGATGGTGACCTATAACTGTTAACCACTCCCCATTTCATACACTGCCTCCACACCCTGCCCCATCTGCCCATCCTCTGTCTCCAAGCAAGAGACAGGCAGTGAGAAAAAGCCTCCTTCCTACAGCCTCCAGCCAGACCATTAGATGCTCAGCCAGCCCCTGCCAGCATCCTCAGCTCACTCACTACTGCATGCCCTCCCCATTTCAGCATCAAGACTGGCTGCTGTATTGGGTTCCTGATGCAAAGCTCTAGGCAAGGCTGCTCCCTGCCAGGAGCAGACAGTGACCTGGAGATCTGCAGAGGCATCACATGACCAGCACAATGCCATACAGCAAGTCCAAGGGCTGAGAGGCACAAAATCCCATGAGGCCAAGTCAAGATGCCCAGAGTCAGGCAGCACCACATGTCTGCTTTTACTTTTGAAGACAAGACAGGGCCACCTCAGCATCCTGTAGCACTCCTGGGGGAGTGATTGGGAATCTTAACCCTGTCCTTCCTCCTCTGCACACGGTTAGAACTTTACCTGCCCACTATCCATAAGAAGATGGGATACTAAGGAAGCAGCAAAATCAGAGAGATTGTAGTTATGGGCTATGGGTAGATAGGGAACCAAACCACTACCACTGCAACACCAGCAGAATCTTCTGCCCTCAAAACACATCACCTGCATCCCTCTGAGCATCACCTGCCATGGGGCCAGGGCAGACACAAGGAACGAGGTTTGGTAGGCAATGGAGAACAGCCAAAACCAAAATAAAAGCAACCTAGCTTGTTCGTTCAGGAAACTCCCCTTGCAGATAATCTCTGTGATATTTTTATTTTTATTCTAGAGGTCACACATTTGGTAGCCCCACAGAGATATGAAGATTCCTACAGCAGTCAGCTGGGCACCACTTGCTGTCCCAATGAACTCCKCACAGCTCATTTGGCATGTCAAGAATTAGATGCCAGGCAGATTTGCAATGGAAAGGCATCAGATGGACACGCTTCCAGTAGATGAAGCAGGGATTGTCTCCAACCTGTGCTTCAGGTTGGAGAAGCTACCCACCTCCAACTGTGACTTTCAGGGACAGCACCTCTGCTGGAAGCACCTGGGGACACCCCTGCCCTAGAAAGAATGTTTCAGGACCAAAATTTCCAAAATGACAGAGTGGCTAGACGGAGTAGAGCGGCTCAGTGTGCTTGACACMCAAACACAGAGCAGAAACAACTTCWTCAAAATGTAACTTGGAGAGAGAATGACATTCCCAGGAGAAACCAAGTAAATAGCTTGGCCAAAATGTAACTTGGGAGAGACATGCCCAGGAGGAACCAACGCTGCAGGACAACTTTGCTGACGAAAGCAGGGCAAAGGCTGGAAGCTGAAACAGAGCCAACCCAAACTTCAGCAGGCGTCCTCCACGTGCAGATGGGTCCCCAAGGGTGACTGACGCTATTTGGGTTCCCTGGCACAGCTGGCCTTCCTCCCAGGGAGATGTGGAGGTCAGGGGTGAGTGGCAAGAAGGATGACGGGGCTGTGGGGCTGCTGCTGGCTCTCATTTATTATCATCCTGCCTTGCTGGGTAGCATCACAACCAGAGTCAGGACACTCCAGATTCTAGTCCCACGCTGGCTGCTGATTCCCACAGCAACTTGGGACAAATTGCCACATTCCATCATGCCAAGCTAGGGTGGGGACACTGCCTTCCCTCTTCCAACTGCTTGGATACRGGGCTGGCAGAAACGGCTCCAGGGGGGGCTTTCCCTGCCCACACAACTTGCATGCCCAGTTTAGACCTCTGCGTTGGTGGTTCAGTGAGGGAGACAACAGGCTAGGTCAGGACAAACCAAGGTGTCCAAAGGCAGGATTTGCTGAGTGGAACCTTCCTTTTCCCCAGGCTCTACCACAGAAAAAGCACTGCAGCATCCCCCATGCTGCCCTTTCCTCCCACTCACTCCTGCCTTCAGGATTTGGCCCCTCCAGCAGAGCATGAGCACAGGTGGGGACAGCAAGGGACTGGAGAAGACCCAGTCCTCCCACACACTGCCACTCAGAGCCGCTCGCATCTCACCCGCGCACCTGACGGGGGTGGCAGGAGAGCCCCGCTGTGCTCATCCGAGGGGGCTGGCAAAGGTCAGCCCGGGAGATGGTCTCCAGCAAGGGCTGCCTGCCAACCACCGGCTGGGAACCGCTCAAGAATAGCGGCAGGAAGGCAAAAAAGAAAGGAGAAAAAAAGAAGAAGAAGAAAAAATATGAAAAAGAAAAAATAACCCAGCTGGCAGCACAGACGCTGCCGGGAGAGGAAGCGGCAGGTTGAGACAAGGACATGGCTGATTATGCCGCCCCCGCAGGTGCGGAGTGCCGAGCGGAGCGGCCGGCTCGGCTGCCGCCGGCGGCGCTGGCAGGGGAGAGACAGCGGCCACCATCCTCATCCTCAGCCCCAGCCGGGGAGGACAAACCGAACACCATCATTATGGCTGAGAGCAGCTTCCACCCCCTTCCTCTGCATGCCCTGGGAGGCCAGTCAGGCTCTGACACACRGCAGCACAAGGACACGGAAGGTGCTGCTGGAACAAGCTCTTCTAGTGCTGCAATGACTGTCCTTGGTGGTTTGCAATGTCAGCCTGGATAAAGCTCCAAGCAGCACATGCTGACCTTGTGGCAGATCCTGCTTGCAGCATGAGACTGCTGGGGACCATTCCCATCTGTTTTACCTTACGCTCAGAGCAGGGCAGGCACAAGCCCACCACACGCTGAGGCTACCAACACAACCAGGGTGACTGGGAGCTGGTGAGAGCTGGTGGTTTCCTCAGAGGACAAGCCAGAGGTTGGACGAGTCCCAAGGCTGCCAGTTACCAGGTCTCCTGGACAGGGTTCCCCTGTATGGACAGCAGCYTCTGTAGGACATAAGAGCCCAGCCTGTCCTAGAGGGTGACCCACCATCATCTCYTTAGAGACGCATCAAGCTCAGACTACAGCCAGGACAGCAGCAGGCAGAGAATGGAGCATTAATCCCACYATTTAAAAAAACCAAAAAAACTGAGCATGGATTTTTTTTCCTTGCAGCCTTTTCCTACTGCTGCAGCTCAGGGTGCTGGAAAAGGCGGGTGACACCTCTGAGGATTGGAACAGGCAAGAAGGAGAGACAGCACCAAATGCGTGGGTGCTGCTCTTGCCGAGGAGAACAGAGCGCAAACCCTGCTGCTGCCAAGCCCAGTGTCCTCAGATGCATCTCCCCAGCTCACCCAGCCACAGACACTGGAGACTTCCCTGCGCTGCACTGACCAGGGGATTCTGAGCAGGACAAGGGAGCAGTGCAGCAAGGAGCCAGTGCCTTGCTCCTGCCCCATCTGCTTAGCCATGGGGAGATCCAGATCCAGGAGGAGGTGGAAGCAACCTGGGAAAGGTCTTCCTTGCAGTGGCATGGCACTCGAGTACGTGGTTGCAGAGGTAAGTGGCCTCCTCTGCTCCAACCTTCAGACACCAGGTGATGATGTTTTAACAGGAAAACAGCCCAGAGAGTGGTTTCCTACCTCCCCATCACCTCTGGAGGTGAGACACAAAGTGCCAGGGAGAGCTGAAGCTCCAGGTGAACACAGCATGCTGTTCACGCCTGTAGTCTGGGGATTTCCTGCACCAGAACCAACATCAGTGGGCTCATCAGCCCTCGTGGATTTCTCTTTCCAGGAATTTGCTCAATTGCCTTTTCATCCCAAACAATTTTCCTACATCTTCCCTCCACTTCACCTAAGGCCACCATTTCCACAGGTTAATCCCAAACTGCTTCAGGAAATGTCTTCATGTCCTGAAATGTCACTGCATATTCTTACACAAGATGCCCAATTACAGGAACTCAAGCAACCCTTCCCTGCTCACCTTCCTTCCCCCCACCACACAGGATTTTATTATTCCCCATCATGCCTCCCTCAGTCATCTCTTCCCCCAGACGGAAGAGAGCCAGTTTATGTAATTGTTCCATCTATGGAAACGGCTTCGTACCTTTAATTATTCCTGCCACCCCTCCCTGCACTTTCCCGGCGTGTCTTTAAAAGGGTGCGGATGTGCCAGCAAGRGAGACGGGCTGCGAAGGAGGCGCGGTTTTGCTCAAAACACCCTCTGCCCGCAGGAGGGGAGGCTGTGCTCTGCCCTGACCCYGCTCCTGCCCAGCGGGGCCGCAGCCAGCCCCTGGCCCAGAGCCCTTGTTTGTCCCCGGGCAGGCTGCACACCAAGCAGATCATTTGTGAGCACGGGGACGACCAGCACCAGCTCCCCCAGCCCGGGGCCTCCAGCGCTCCCGGCGATGAAAAGCCAGAACAAAAAGCATTTGCAAGGCCAGGGCATGGGCACGGCGCGGGACACGCAGCCCCCCCGACACGGGGACGGGGCCGCCGAACRGCACAGAGCAAAACAGACGGGCCGCAGTAAGTGCTGGGTCAGTACCGCGATGACTCAGCCGCTGCACGGGTCTCCCAGCTCAGAGGGGCTCCACGGACACGCCGTGGTGGCAAACGAGGAGCCCAGGGGGCTACACACACCCTGCCAGGGGACTCCCGAGAGCCAAGGAGCCCAGGCAGGACAGAAACCAATGCTGTGATCAAACCACAAGGACGAGATGAACTGAGCACCTGTGAAGTGAACGCACCCTTTCCAAACGCTCCATCGGTAAGGAAGCACACAGAGGTTACAAAAGGACAAACATCTTTACAGCCTCAGCCGTTCACAGCAGCGCTCAGCTCCACCCACGGGCTGCAGCACCTGCACGACCAGATGCTTCCCCCCTCAGTCTGCGGACAGGTGTGCAGGCAGGATGCTGTCCCCGTGTTACGCACTAAATCAACAGCATCAAGACGTGKGTTTGCTTCTCAAGACAGGCAGATTTCCCAGGACGAAATCCAGGTCACTGGGTCCAGACAGCTCCTCCAACCAGGAGCCACCTTGTTACCAGTCTAACCCAAGCAGGAAAGATCAAGGGGGAGACTCACAAGGCATAAGCCTAAACACACCCCCCACTCTGGAAGGAGACATGKGACAAGGTTTGCAGAGGGACAGTGCTGGCAGCATGTGTGGCTCAGCTACCCAGTTTCCCAGCTAGCTGGCCACAGACCCGGCGGAGCTGGGATAAACCGATRTCAGAGCAGAAGCTGTTTTAAACACAGACACTGAGCCTCCCAGTGGACCAGGGCTTTGGAGCCCAGTGGCTTTTCCATGATGAAAAGGCATAGCACAATGTCAGCCCTCACAGTCTAAAGCGYCTCAGCCACCCTCTGTTGCATAAGGACCCTGGCGCCATTGCATTGGGTGTTTGATCTGGCTATGGCATTGTTCCTGGGAAGTGGATGCTCACCCATCGCCCCGTCAGACACCTCAGAGAGCCCCAAAGAATCACAGAACCAATTAGGGAAAGACTTTTGAGCTCATTGAGYCCAGCCTAAGACCAAACACTACCCTGCAAAGCAGATCATGGACCAACTGCCACATCCAATCTCTTCTTAAACACCTCCASGGCAGTTGACTCCACCACCTGGAGTCCAGGAATGGGGAGTCCATTCCAATGTCTAATCACCTCTTCTGTGAAGAAATGCTTCCTAATGTYCAACCTAAACCTCCTCTGGCACAGCTTAAGGCTTTGTCCTCCTCTCCAGTCCCTGGTTGCCTGAGAGAAGACACCAACCCCCATCTGGCTATACCTCCTGGGAGTTGCAGAGAACCATAAGGTGCCCCCTGAGCCTCCTTTTCTCCAAACACCCCCAGCTCCCTCAGCCAATTCTTCTTCCACACAGGATTTGTGCTCCAGACCCTTCACCAGCTCCACTGCCCTTTTCTGGACTCACTCCAGTACCACAATGTCCTTTTTAAGCTCCTCAGGGATTTGCTGTCCCTCCTGCCCGCACCAGTCCCACATGGAGCAGGGCACACCTTTACGCAGGCAGGGCTCTCGAGAGGCCTGCACTGCCCCGCATTCCCACGGCATGGCCTCACTGCTCCAGTACCTTCCGGACACCTTCTCCTCAGAATYCCCACCCTGGATCCAGCGCTCCCGACCCAGCCAAGTGCTTCCAGGACCTTGAACCTCCTTCAGCAGAGAAGGGYGATGGAGCTGGGGATGAGGAGCAGCTGAGGGAGCTCAGGGTGTTCAGCCTGGAGGAGGCTCAAAGRGGAGCCTTATCACTCTCTGTGACAGGAGGCTGTAGCCAGGTGGGGGTCCGTCTCTTCTCCCTGGAAAAAAGTGACTGGACATGAGGATAAAGCCTCAACCTGTGCCAGGAAAGGTTTTCTTTGGACATTRGGAAGATTTTTGTCACAGAAAGACTGTGGCTTTGGAATGGCTGCCCAGGGAGGTGTGGAGTGACCATCCCTGAAAGTGTTGCTGAAAAGACAGGACCTGGCACTCAGCACCATGGTCTGGTTGATGGCGTGGTGTCCGCTCACAGGCTGGACTTGAGCTCCGGGGTCTTTTCCAACCTCTTTCCCTCAGGGACGCTGCACCACCACAGCCCTGCCTGCGCCGGGGTCCGGGGGGCTGSCAGGCCTGGGGGATGGGGCACGGGCTCTGCGCAGCCCCAGCCCCCGACAGCGTGCTGGGTGCCCCGGTGCCCTCAGAACCACCCACGGCCGCCGCGCCGCCCCGGGCCGGGTCACAGCCCCCGCTCCCCGAGGCCCCGCAGCCCCGGGCGGCGGGGGAGGGKGCGCGCCCACGGACGGCCTGAGGCGCGGCTCCTCGGTGACGTAACGCTTTTCCAGAAGATTCCCCCCGGGGATCCCGCCGCTGCGAGCGAGCTCCCGGCCAATCAGAGAGCGCCGAAAGGGCGGTGCTGGCTTGAACTGGCCAATGGAAGACGGCGACTGCGAGGCGAGGGGGGGAGAGGCGGGCAGGTGAGCGGCGGGGGCCCGCCTCCGCCCCGCCTCTCTTTCAGAAAGAGCCAATCAGCGCGGCGGCTCGCGGCGATGGACAGCCCCCCGGGCCAACGGGGGCGTGGCGCGCGCGGGCGGGACTCCCCTGACGTGGCGGCCGGGGGGCGGGGGCGGGGGCGGCCCAGCGAGCGCGCGGCGCCCCGGGACAGCGGGAGCGGTGAGTGCCGGGGGGCCCCCCCGACCGCCCCCGCACCCCCACACCGACCCCCGCAGCCCGGCCCGGCCCGGCCCGGCCCGGCCCGGGGAGCCAGCCCGCCTGCCCTGCGGGGTGGCAGCGCGTCACTGCGGGACTGCCGCGGGGGTGACAAGTTGTTGCCGTGGGGCCGGGAGGAGTCAGCCCCCGTGCCCCACAGAGCGAAGCGGCTCGCTGTGGGTGGGGGGATCATGTCACCCCGGTGTCACTGTGGGGTGGGGCGTCACTCCGCGCCGTGGGGTGACAGGGTGTTGCCGTGGGGCTGGGCGGGGGTCGGTCCCCCCCAGCCCGGGGTGACAGGGTGCCCCTGTGGGACCGGCGGGGGGTGACAAAGGGTCACCTTGGGGTGGGGGGCAATGCCCGTGTCTGGGGTTAGCAGCGTGTCGCTGTGGGGTCAGCCCCCTGCCCGGGGGGTGAAAGGGGTTGCTGTGGGACTGAGCTGTCAGTTCCTTGCGCCGTGCGTGACAGGTTGTTGCCGTGAAATTGGGAGGTCGTCAGTCCCCCCCTGCACTGTGGGGTGGTAGAATGTCCCTGTGGGGCTGGGGAGGGTCAGCGCCTCTGCCCCGAGGAGTGACAGGGTGTCACTGCGCGGCCCATGGGGTGACAGCATGTCCCTATAGGGCTGGGAAGGGGTGCTTGCCCCACTCCACCCGTGGGGTGACAGTCTGTCCTGATCTGGGGGTTAGAGCTCTGCTTTATGAAGTGGCAGGGTGTCCCCGGGGCTGGCAGGATTGGCCTCTCTGCCCCAAGGCGGGACAGGGTTTGGCAGTGAGTCTGGGAGCTTAGCCCCTTTGCCCCTTCGTGGGTGCAGAGCAGAGGGTAGCCAGCCTGTTCTGTCACCGTGGGGTGGCAGGGAGTCTCTATGGGGCTGAAGGTTCGGGAGGAAGGAGTTGGCATCTCTGGCTCCCGTGGGGTGTTAGGGTTTCTTGGTGGGGCTGTGGGTCAGGGTTAACTGGGCTGTCCTGCCTGGTGACTGTATGTCCCTGTGGGTCTGAAGAGTGTGTCAGGAAGGGGTTAATCCCCGTGCCCCATAACAGAGATAGTGCATCCAAGTGGGGCAGGGACAGAGAGGGTGACACCCCCTGCCATGGGGCTGCACTACAGCCCTGTGGAGTTGGAGAGGGTGGTGAGGTTAGGGTTAATCTCTCTCTCCTGTTTCACTTTGGAGGGAATAATGTGCMCTGTTTGAGGTATGTGGTGTGGCCCCCCCTGGAAGGGGTCAGCGCCCCTCCACCACCGCCCTGGGGGTACCTGTGTATCCCAGTGGGGCTGAACTGGCTGGTGACAAAGTTGGTAACCTCCCACCCAGGTGACAGTAACACGGTTAGAGGGACCAGCATGGAAGGGGTTAACTCCTGTCCTCAGTCGAGGTGGCAGTGTCTCCTGGGAGGGCTGACCAGGAGGAAAGGCTTAACCTGCTTTCCTCTTGAGCCAGACAGTGGGTCCCAGTGGGACCATGGCAGGGGGTCACCCCTGGACCCTGTGGGTCTGTGCACGGGGGCACAAGGCATGAGTGACCCCCTGTGTGTGTGACWGCCCCTAAAAAGGATAGCACCTCTGGGCTTGGGAGGGGGACAAACCCCATCCCCATGAAGYTCTTAGCCCCACAGTGGGGCTGGGTGAGGGGCATGGGGTGGCARTCTGTGCAGTGGGGGGGTTCAAACCCATCTCCATGCCATTGTGAGCATCCTGGTGAGTCTGGAATTGGGGTACCCTACACGGGGAGACAGCATGGGGGGCTTGACCCCATCTCCACACAACCGTGAGCAGCCGAGTGTGGCTGGAAAGAGGGGAACCTGCTTGGGGAGACACTCTGAGGGGCTTGACCCCATCTCCACCCAAGAGCCAGCACCAGATAGGTCTGGAAAATGGGGGACTCTGTCGGGGGTGATCTCAAGTGGTACCTGACACCATCCCCACGCAGGAGACAGCACTTCGTGGCTGTGGAGRTCTGGGACCCTCTCTGGGGAAATTCTGAGCAGGGGTCCTGCTCCGTGCCCACGCAGGAGGCGGCCGCCGGCGGGGCTGGCAGCGGGGGCTGTGCTGGCAGAGGCAGCGAGGGGAGGGTTAACCCCGTCCCCACGCAGGTGCCGGCACCCCAGTGGGGCTGTCGGTGGGGAGGGGGAGGCGGGCGGTGCGTGTGGGGGCTCGGGGAGGGGATGATTCATTGCGGGTAGTCATGACATTGCTGCCTGGTTGCCTGAGACTGCCATCCAGCACGGGCACGGGTGGCTCTGCCTGCCCCGGCGCGACAAGATCCCCACCAGCTCCCTGACTGAGCCCGGGATACGCGACCATGCCGGCAATCCTGCTCTTCTGGAGCCGCGCCGAGAGGTATGCGCTGCCTCGGCACCCGCGCCCCGCCGGACCCAGCCGGCTCGGAGCCCGGCGGGACTCCAGCCCCTGGGGACACGGCGGGATGGGGCTGTCGCCCGCCCGGCTCTTTCGCTTGCCGCGGGTGGGATGCAGGAGCTACGCTGGTGGTACCCCCTGTACGGCTGCCTAGTTTCGGTGTAGAGCTTCTGGAGGGGATGCTCTCCGTGGCCTGCGAGTGACGGTGACAGACGAGGGGACGCGGTGGCATTAGCTTTCTGTGGCGTGCCTGAAGGTGACTTCTCAGAAGTAGGTTTTGCGCCGTGGGCTCGGGGGACGCACCGTCCCCGTCCCGCTGCCCTGCCGCCACGGGGAGCCCCGGACGCCGGGCGGGAATGCGGCACTCAGATCCCTTTCTGCCGGGGGAGCGGTGCCGGCGGCCGGTGAGGGGGACACAGGGACCCCCATGCATCCGAACGGGAAAAGCTGGGGATGTGCACATTGGTTAACGTGACTTTTTTCCATATCAACGCCGCCCTACTTTTCTCCCTACCCGATTCGCCTGGCGGGTGCTCAGCCCTGGGCGTCAGCAGAGTCGTTTCTGGGGACACCGGGGGGCTCCTGGCTGCGCTCCCTGCGCTCCTTGGAGGGGGCTGCGTGGGGGACGTGACGGTGCCAGGCGGCTGGCTGCCTTGTGGCAGCGGAGAAGAGGAATGCTGGAACTGACGGATTAAGCAGGAGTGTCTTAATCTGTCGGTTTAACGAGAAAGCCACAAGAAACCAATTAAAAGGAAAATTACGGCACGGCGAGTGACTCCATTGAAGGGTCTCTCCGTGCGCGGCTGGGAAGCACACAAAGGACGGCAGCTCCCCGGCGGCACCGCGTCGACCGGAGGAGCCCTTTCGGAGCCATCCTGGGAGCGAGGTCAGAGCCAACCACGGCTGCCGGGCTGGCGAAGAGCTGCCCTTTGGGTGTGCCGGAGGAGGTGGAGGGGGGGACTCGCCAGCAGAGCATCCCTTGGCGGCGGCGGCATCCCCGGCCCGAGCCAGCGCCTTTTGCCCCGCCACCCTCCTCCCGCCCTCCAGTGCCTCCCGGCCGGGCACACAGCACCTGCCGCCGCCTGCGGACAGCCGCGATGTTTAAAATAAAGCTAGAGCCTTTAAAAATGACAGCTTGGACTATGAATGTGTTCGTAAAGTTTCGGTAAGTGGGTTTCCGCCTCTCGACCTTGTGCCCTCGTTAAACCATCAGTGCCTGTCCCTGGCATCCCGCGGTGACCTTGCACCCCGAGATGGAACAAAAAAAATCTTGTGCCATTGCCAGGGTGGGTTTGTTCCCTTAGATGACTGCCGAGCAGAGGGATTATGTCAAAAGATCGCTATTCAGCTGGCGCGCTAGCCCAGCGGTTGCTCGGGCTGATGTCATGTGCGGGGCCGGAACAAAGATTTATACTTTATTTAATTATTTTTTTTTTCTTTTGGTGTGGTTGCAAGAGGAGGATGGAGGTTGGGCTGGCTCGGCAGGGCAGGGGAATGCCTGTGGTTTTCACCAAGGCAGGGTGGCTGTCGCTTCTCTGGGGGCATCTGATTTGCAAGGGTGATACAGGAATGCCTTTGCCAGCCTRAAACCCCCCCACCGCTCCCGAGGGGGTTAAATGGGAAGTCAGGAGAGGATGACTGAGCAGAAGGGGGAGAGGATCGGTGGCAAGGCGCAGCTGATCCCAAAGAGGTGGGAGGGAAGGAGGGAGGCTCTGCGGGGACAGAGTCGTGYTTTACCACCATTGTGCATGTGAGCTGAGCCTCGGGAGCGTGCCTTAAGCCACCGGGTCACCCTCCAGCACCTGGTCCTCTCTGGCACGGTAAACGCGGCACCGGGATGCATTTCGGTACAGAAATTCCCTTCCCCCTGCTCAGCCAGACGGAGGGGTCCTTGGTCAGGTCAGAGATCCTCATCAGGCATCCCCACCCTGGCCAAAGACCTCTCGGTGGGCAAGACCAGAGATCTTGTGGGTGGTGACAGCATTTTGCATTTTTGGGATATGTTTTCCTGGGAAACGCTATGGGGTTTTAGCCAGATGAGGGTGTCCCAGTGGTGCTGTCAGGGTGGGCTGCGTGGGGTCAGAGCCAGACACTGTGGTCCCTGGGCAGTGAGAGGTGAAGGTTTGTCAGCTCTGTGTTGCTGGAGCTAGGGTGTGATGGGGTTATCTTTAGCACTGCTGGGTTTGCTCTTGCTGTGGGTGGGTCAGCAACAGGGCCAGACAGGGCCAAGTCGTTGTCTCAGTACTAGTCTCAGGRAGCCCCTGCCCTCCACTGGAGGTTGCTGTGGGGAAGTGGGGTGTTGGAGTGACCTTTGGTGTGGAGAACGGACACAATAACYCTTAGTTCTCCTGCTGTTTGCTCACCCCAGGGTCTCCTGCAGCTTCCCCGGCACTTAGGGAGGGTAAATGGGGAGGTGGATGTGGGCTGGGGGCAGAGCATCCCCCGGCACCTGCGTGGGCTGGGTGCTGCTGGCATTTCTGCGTGCAGGAGCTGGTATAGAAATGTGCTGGCATCCGGGAGCTGCCACAGGAGACGCTGTCAGATGCTCTTTATGTCCCCAGGGACCTCCTACCACCTCTCCTGTGCCGCCTGAGCTGTTGTACAGTGTTTGCAGATGCCCCCATCTCCCTTCACTGTGTCCTTCAGGGGGACCTTAGCCCCCCTCCCCATCTACAGCAGAGCTTCTCCTCCACAGCTGGAGCAAAAAAGAGCAGAAGTTGGTGGTTTGGATGGAGGTGGCCAAATGTGGGACCAATTTCCAAGCTCYTGTAGGGGGTCATTGCCCAGGGCATGGCCCAAGGCAAGTGTTGGACGCTTGGTGTGGCTGCCAGATGCTTAAAGCCGCACCCAAGCATGGATCCTTGGGGAACATAGCCGCCCTTGACTGATCTGTGGTGGTTGGGAGATCCCTCTGTGACCTCCAGTGGGAGCACATGGATAGAGAGTAAGGGTAGGGAGAACATCTGGAAGCTTGTATGATGGTGAAGAAAAGGGCCAAAACTCACACCCCATGCCATAATCCCTCTGCTGGAGGGGCACAGTGGGTTGAGGTGGCTCAGGTGTGTTTGGAGCAAGTATAGGGTGAAACCTGGTCTGTAGCAGGGAGCAGGGTGTGAGCAGTGGGAGTGCATGTCTGCAAGGGCAGCACCTGGGAGAAGCAGGGTCAGCACTGAGTGTGAGACGGGCCAGGTCAGACCCTGAGCTTCAGGGTGTCAAATGTTTGCTGTCAGATAACCAAAAGTCAAGGAGCAGTGGGAAACATCCATGGAGGRGCATGGGACCTGTTAGCTTTTGCCTGGAGGAGCAGCCTTGCCATCCCCCCTGGCTGCTCCATGGGTGGCTGTGACTCTGGCGGTGACTGGGGGATGGATTACGGACAYCGGGTTTTCCATGCCTTAGTTTAGGCATGGGCACGGCCTCAACCCCCGCGCGATGCAGCGAGTGAGCCCTGAGCTCCTGCCTTACTGCAAGATCCAGTTGGGGAGTGCAAGTCAGGCTAGAAAGTGTTGGKTTTTTTTTTTWAAACAGAAAAAGAAAAAAGCCCTCCCACCATCACAAGATGTTTCTGTCTAACGGCTCCATTCCCTCTCCGCTAAATACAAATTATGGCTCTGACAGCCGGAGGCGCTTATCTCCAGCTGAATGCCAATTGCTTTCAGGAACAAAATGTTTGAAGTTCCTTTAAGGTGAAGGCACAACGTGGTCCCTGCCACTGCTTTCAGCCTCCAAAACCTGCTGTCATCACCCTGACTTGGGTCTCAGGTCCCCAGCTGGGAGAGAACCAGGCAAGGGGGTGGACACAGGCCGGCAGCTACATTTGGACATAGCTCAGCCCTCCTGACTCAGCCAGGGGGGACGGACAGGGACGCGGTCCTGGCCTGACGTTAGCAGTGGCGTGGCCCCTATAATAGCACCGTGCCCCAACTTGAGCTCTCTCTCCCTGTCAGCCYCAGAGATGAGTCTGTCCATCCCAGCCGAAGGGCTCAGCGGGATAAAACCAGAGCTGGGATACATTCTGGCACCGGGGCTCTGACCTCTGTTGGGAAGCGTGGACTTGAGCCGGCTCTGGTGCTGCTGGCCCGTGGGACACAGGGAGCATCGTCTCCGCGACAAGTGTGTGCCAGTCCCGTCCCCAGCTGCCCCTGTGTGATTTTCATCTCACGAAGAGCTGTCTTTCTCCTTTCAGGAATAAATACTCGGCTCCCAGCAGCGTCGCCATCATGGGGAAGGACTATTACAAGATTTTGGGCATCCAGAGCGGTGCCAACGAAGATGAAATCAAGAAGGCCTATCGGAAAATGGCCCTGAAATATCACCCCGATAAGAATAAAGACCCCAATGCTGAGGAGAAGTTCAAGGAGATTGCAGAGGCTTATGACGTCCTGAGTGACCCCAAGAAACGAGCTGTGTAYGACCAGTATGGGGAGGAAGGTAAGGGGATAGGCGGGGGTCCAAATCTCTTTTAGAGGTGAGGGAGGGATTTCACAGAGAGGCATTTCAGTGTTTCATGCCTACTTCTGAAATGGGACTGATTGCCAAAGAATCGGAGAGAGTGAAGGCTCCACAGGTGGCAGAAATCACCTCTCATCCCACTCCTCCCCAGGCTGCTTCACTTTTACAGCAATTTGTCAGCTTGCTTCCTGGGGTGGCTGGGCTCCTCCTGCCCTCTGCCCCAGAACTTTGGGCACCAGCTGAGAAATTGAAGGAGCTCACCTCCTGGGTAGTACCTAAGGTAATTTGTTAGCAGCTCTTTAAATGACCTAAATAACACAGCAGAGACGTACTGCTTCTGCCCACACTCCCCCTGCACTTGGGCACTGGTCCCACTGTCCTCCCTGGTACAGGCTGACCTACAGGATTCAAAGCTTTTCCCAATTTAAGTAATAGGCCCTTGTTTTGAAACCAAGCGGCTGCTGTTGTCTGGTGGTTGGCATGGAGGAGGAGGAGGAGGAGGAGAGCCGCTCCAAGGCAGGCGGCCTTATTAGTCGATGATGGAAGAGTGCAGCCCCATTCGAGGAGAGTGCTGAATAGCATCTGCATTAATCAGCCCAGGGCCTGGGTGCTTAAAAGAGCAGGAGGTCTGGCAGGAGCAGGCTGCTGGGTGAAAGGGGCAGCTCCTCTCTCGGGCAGGTGCATCCCCTCACAAGCCACCGGCGGGATTAAGCAGCAGTGGGTTAATTGTTGACCCGTTAGTTATGTCAGGGCTGTGATGGATGCACAGGGCACAGCGATTTGCTGCCCTGTAAAATGAGAAGAGACTCTCTCAAGTGGGAAACCAGCTTTTCCCGGGAGGCCTCAATGAAATCGGACCCTGCTCAGGCTGGCGTCATGGGATTAAAGGTGAAACCTCCTGGCTGTACAGTCTATTAGGAGTGGGGCTCACTGGGGATTTGGCAAAATCCCTGTCGCCGGCAGGCGTCTAAAATAAGAGTGAATTAAGGAAGAGGGTAAGAGCTCCCTCACTGCCCCATCAAGTTAAAGACTATCTTCCCCCAYGTCCCATCTTTGTTGAACCTCTCATGTTCCATGACCTTCCCCACATGTTTTGTTTCCCATTTTTTTTGGGCAATGAAGGTCAGCATTTTGAGGAGCATTTTGAGGATGCTTTGAAGGCAAGGTGAAGTGGGAAAGCCCCTTCAGCCCACCCAGAATACTGACTTCAGCACTCAGAAGAGACCCCAAAACTTGTCCTGCTGTGGAAAGAGCATGGGGGGTTGGGACAAAGGACAGCCTGTCAGAAATAGTCCTTCACTGTCACTGGTGTGCCCTGAAAATAGTCCCTGAGCTAGGCTTGGCTTAACCCTTTCCAACCCTGCTGATCAAAAATAGCCTTGCAGAGCATGTGTGACCTCTTTGGGGGGCATTTGTCATGTGCCTTGACTCTTTGGGACTTGGGATGAGTTGCAGTGACGTCAGGCTCAGCCTGGGACCTGGCAGGGGAGTTTCCCATGGGAAAGGTTGCTAAATGATTCAAACCTGGAGCTTACCTGGCRTTTTATACAGCCAGTGTGCAGGGAGCTGCATGCCGACCTGGAGGTCTGCTCACCTCCACCTGTCTGTAGAATCATTGAGGGTGGAGAAGATCTCTAAGATAATTTAATGAAGCACTGCCATGTTCATCACTAAGCCGTGTCCCTAGGTGCCACATCCACACACYTTTTGAACACTTCCAAGAATGGTGACTCWATCACTTCCCTAGGCAGCCTGTTCTGACCAACCTTTCTGTGGAGAAATTTTTCCTAATATCCAGTCTCAGAGACAAGGCTATTGGGGCAGGAAGGAGCCTGCTCATGGGGAAAAATGGAGATGGGCTGATCAGGGTGTGTGTTAAATTAAAATTAGTTGAATAGGGTGGAGAGAATCAAAGAGGTCTTTCAGTAGGGATAGAGGGAACGAAACCTGAATGGATTCTGAGCTTGCAGGGTGTAAGAGTGGGACTGTGTGAGATGGTGTCTTCACAGTGGTTGGGCTGGAGGTGGTCTGCACACTCAGGAGAGGGTGGAAGGAGGTGGCGGAGGCCATTCTCCCGCCTGGGCAGTGCAGTCCCTGCAGAGCATTCCCCCACAGGGAGCATTCATGTCTGCTCTTCCCCCTTGTCTTCCAGGTCTCAAAACTGGAGGTGGCTCTTCAGGTGGCTCAGGGAACACCTTCCACTACACCTTCCATGGAGACCCCCATGCCACCTTCGCATCCTTCTTTGGAGGCTCCAACCCTTTCGACATCTTCTTTGCCAGCAGCCGCTCCCGGATGTTCAATGGCTTTGACCAGGAAGACATGGATATGGATGATGATGACGACCCTTTCAGTGCCTTTGGCCGGTTCGGCTTCAACGGCATTAATGGGGTTCACCGGCGGCACCAGGAGTCCCTGCACACACGGAGGAAGGTCCAGGACCCACCTGTCATCCACGAGCTCAAGGTGTCCCTGGAAGAGATCTACCACGGATCCACCAAGAGGATGAAGATCACTCGCAGAAGGCTCAACGCTGATGGCCGGACCATGCGGACTGAGGACAAGATCCTAAACATTGTCATCAAACGGGGTTGGAAGGAGGGAACCAAAATCACATTCCCCAAAGAAGGGGATGCCACTCCAGACAACATCCCTGCAGACATCGTCTTCATCCTCAAGGACAAGCCTCACTCGCACTTCAAGAGGGACGGGACAAACGTGATCTACACGGCAAACATCAGTCTTAAAGAGGTGGGTACAGGTGGTTAATCCCATGGGATGTGGGGTGGCACTGGTTCATGGCCTTGGGGCCAAGATGGGGGGCAGTCCTTCTCCTGCTCTGGGTAGGAAAGACCAGGTAGGTTGTATGACAGGAACTGCAGAGGCCAACTTGGTCTTGGCTTAGGAGGTGCTTGACTTCCCTGCCAGGTGTGGGACACTGATGCTGCGGTCCCTGCTGAACACACCTCACTTCTTGAGCCARTTCAGGTGGCTCATTTTATCAATTTTCTCCCTTTTCCATATGTCTTGTTTTTCTATTTTAGTGTAGGGTATTCACATGTGGAATGAGGGGCACATCCTTTGTAGGAGCAAGGAAAAACTCAGGTTGGGTGGCATCAGTCTGATTCCTGCTTTTCCTGTAGCTGAGCCTGCTGTGGCTTAGTTACTGCCTAGGGTTGCGCCAAGTGCCTCTTCCCATGGGCAGAGAGCAGAATCATGTGGAGGAAAGTGATCCCTTGCCCTCCCTGAGCAGTGCTTTAGCTGTTTTCTTTSATTTTGGCTCTCCTGGATAAGCAACCAAACAAATTAAATACCCAGGTAATGAGTAAAACTGAGCACTTCCAGGCTGCCAGTCCTGGAGGTCACGGCAGGGCTAGATGGATGCAACAGATCATCCAGCAATCTGCACGAAGGTGGGAAAGGAAAGGGAAGATTACCTCAGTACAAGATGTGCTGTTCGCCACTGCTGCTGTAAAACTTTTAATAAATCCCAGCTGGCAGCTGCATTTAACGTTGACATTTTTGGCAGCTGCCATTTGCTGTTCCTTTCAGACGGTAGACGCTGTCTGTCTTCTTAATGAGCTGATTTTTTTTTTTCCTTCCTGAAGGCAGGTTTATGTTCTCAAATGCATTGAATAGAAATAAGCTCAATGGGCCAGACCTGAGGCAGGAAAACGTGATCTTGTGAAGTGTGCCAGGAAGTCAGGAGAGTTCTGTGATAGTTCTGCATCCCAGCTCAGGCTGTGACGGGGTGTACTGGGGGCAAAAAGCACATGGGCCAGGCAGAGCTGGGCGCTCCTGAAGCAAACTCGGCTCCACTTAAATTGCAGACACAGGAATTTCCCTCACAGTGCAAAGTACAGAGGTTTATTCCTGCAGTAGCTGGTTCTCCTGGATCTCCAATCCAGAAATACTCTGGAGAGACTGCCTTATTTATGGAGCAGTGCATGCCGTATCTCAGATATTTCCTTCTGTTCATTCGTTTTATCTGACCTGGCTGTGCTGATGCCCAGACCATGTTAGCCCAAGGTTATGCACTGGCCAGGGTGGAGGGACTCCTGCCTGGAGTTGACTTTTGAGCAGTAACTGGAGAAACGTGCTCGAGAAGTGCACCAGAAGTGTTGGACACCTGTGAGCTCCATGAGCAAGGCCTGCCTGCTGGCAGTAGATTTTCACAAYACAGACACAAAGCAGAAAATTGATGGTCCAGGCAATTCCTTATCTCTTTCAGCTGGAATTTCTGGTCTCTGAGCTCCCCCAGCACAAACCCAACATGCTGGGCATCCTCATAGGGCTGCTGGTCTGGCTGACTGTCATCCCCAGCCTGCTGCTTGCCAGGACACTGTGATACTCTGCTGCGTTTGTCTTCCAGGAAAAGAAGTTCCTTAAGTGCTCTGGAGCACGAGCAGATGCTGGGAGCTCTCCAATTCTGTATGCTACCACCTCAGTATGTGACAGAGCACAACTTCTCCATCTCCTCAGGCTCTGGCTGTAGCCCTAGGTGTCTCCTTGCACCTTCTGCCTTGCCAGGCTATCTTTTCTAGCCTGAATTTTTGTCTCTGTCATTGCCATGAGAGAACATAGTGCCCCCAGGAAAACTGGCAGGTGATGGGTRCTGGAGGGTCATCCCAGCCCTGCTGGGTGCCTGGCTGGGGCAGCGCAGGCGTTTTGCCGCCTGTCTGCTGCAGAATCACAGATGTAGGAGTGCTTTTCCGGGGACTCGTTGTCTTCCTTCCTAAAATCAGAGGCGCGTGCCRCAGCGGGGAGCTGCGGGAGGGTGGAGACGCACAGCTCCTCCAGCAGCTGCCTCTGCTGGAGGCAGCGCTGCCAGCAGGGCGTCCTGCCCTCCTGGCTGCTGCCTGATGCCTGCCCTGGGCACCATCCCGCTTTGCATCCTTTACCTGGCGTCACCTTCCTCGAAGCCTCCGTGCCTCRGCTCATCCCGGCTGGGACGCGGCCGGTGGCGACGCCCGCGCCGGCGGCTTCGCTGCGAGTGGAGGAGGACCCAGTGGTGACCTAGATAAGGCTCTGCTCGCACAGCACAGTGCTCAAACCCAGGGTGATTTCATCCCCAGGGATAAACCAAGCCTCTTTCTAGGATGCGGGGTAGCTCCTGCGGTTACTGGTGTTACTTCAGCAACCGTTTTCCCAAATGCCAGCAAAGTTGAGCAAGAAGAATGAAAAACAGGGACATACGGCAGAGGAGCGATCGCCTCGGATTCTTGTGTCTTGGCTCTGGGAAGGAAACATTAAGATCCTGTCTGCCTTCGCTGTTACCGCCCGCTTCTGCTCACATCTCTGCCTGCTTTCCCCATCCACGTGTTTGCACAGAGACTTCTTGTTCTCCTTTCTGTTTTGTGGCTGGAGGTGTCCTTTCTTGGCACACATGGGCGCTAGCAGCCATGGCACACTGCACTGGGCACCAGCGAGCAGGAGGGCTTTGGCATCCATGCCTGAATGCACTGTACAAACTCCTTGATGTGGGGARATTGTGCTTTGTTTTCCCCTTAACCTGCTGGAGATCAGCCAAGCACCTGCTGCTCACACAGAACTGGTGATGGCATCCTCCTGCAGGCTGAAGACTTCATCCCTGGAGGACACCCTCTCCAGGAGGAGGCCTGTGCAGATGAGCCATGCAAAGGAGATAGGACCTTCTCACCCTGTTCTCCACTCAACAAAGACCTTGAACCAGCTCTGGCACAGATCCCACTGCAAACCCTCTGGTTCAAAGCCTTGGKTCTGCTGCAGAAGCCCCATCCACCATCTCAGAGCCAGGGGCCAGCATGAGATGTTTCTCCTGGTGCCTGTTGCTGCTCTGCCTTTGGAGGCTTTTCCTGGCAGAGGAGGGGAATGTAGAACGTTCCCCCACCTACCCCAGAAACAGCAATTGCATCTTTCTCCACTCCCCTTGCAGGGTGTTTTGGGAGGGCTGGGGYCCCCAGGACCCAGTTYAGAGGGACAGACCTGTGCCAGCCCYCACRTGGAAGCTCARAGCTGTAGCTCAGCAACCCCCCAGCCCCCACCCCCTTCCAGAAGCATCTTTCCGCAGTCCTCTCCTCAGCCCTTGCTGAAAGCCTGGAGACGATCCTGCCCACATGTACGACAGAGCTGTCTGAGTTATTTAAGGACACAAGGATTTTCTTGCTGCATTCCTGCATCACGTGGCTTGCCAATGCAGGCCGGTGTGCGGCTGCTGCTGGGGGCTGGGGTGCAGAGGGGTGGCACCCCCACACCGGCTCCTGGCTGGGCAAGGGGATAGGAGATAGGAACCAGCCCCTCCAGCTCCCCAGCTCCCAGGGAAGCTCAGTGCCAGAGCCGCACCATTGTGCCGTGCTGGCGTGGCCTCGTGGGGGCTGTCGGTGACAGGGCTGGGACATGGGACATGGGACATGGGACATGGGCTGTGCTATAGATAACCCCAAGCACCAGGCGAAGCTGCCGTGCTCTGGAGGGTGACAGCTGATGGGCTGTGGCAGCATCCCATGATCTCCGCTGGATTTTCGGCTGCCTGAGGCTGGCCGACAGGGCTGGAAAGGAGCTAAATTTAGCCTGCGTTGTTGCTGTGGGTGGCTGGGTGCTGGTGGTGCCTTCTGGGCAGCCCAGCAGGTGGGGAGGGGAGTCCTTCCCCACCATGAGAGCTGGGGCACCTCTCTCCTGCATGGCTCCTGCYGCCCAGTTCATGGTGGTCGGACCAGGCTGGTGCCAGCAGAGAGCTGTGCCTGCACTGGTGAGCATCATCCAACGCTCTTGGGCAGCATCCAGAGGGAGCAGCCAGTGGGGGTACAGGGTGTGCCTGTCAGGATGCTTTGGGGAATCAGCCCCATCTGATGGCCTGTTCCCTCTTCCTTCYTCAGGCCTTGTGCGGCTGCACTGTGAACATTCCCACCATCGATGGACGGGTGATCCCGCTTCCCTGCAACGACATCATCAAGCCAGGGACAGTGAAGAGACTGCGTGGGGAGGGGCTGCCCTTCCCCAAGGCCCCCAGCCAGCGAGGAGACTTGATCGTGGAATTCAAAATCCGCTTCCCGGACAGAATAGCTCCCCAGACGAGACAGATCCTCAAGCAGCACCTCCCATGCTCCTAGAGCCCAGGGACTCTCCTCCTAAGCAGCAATACTCCAAACGCATGTGCCACAGCACCTGGCCTGYGCAGGGCCAAGGTGTCACAGCACTTTTAAATGCAAAAAAAGAGAAAAAAACAACCCCTCACACTACTTTTCTCCCCCAAAAAACCCATCCGACCCACCCCCTATCCATCCTTCTCGGCCGGTTTTTTACTCCAACAACAGGGAGACTCCTGTCTGCCGCAGCTCTCCCAACTGCCAAACCTTTTTTTTCTCCCCAGAGCTCMATTTTTTTGCCTCGCAAGAGCGAGAGCCATGGGCCCTTTGCCCAGGGAGGTGCGTCGTGTCGTGGGTTTTTTATGTCACCTGCTTTTCAGGCCACTCTTCCCACAAGAAGCTGGACTTGCTGGGGTCCGGCGCTGTGTAAATAGGACTCCGCAGGATCTGGCATCCCCGCTGCTGGTTTTTCTCTTCCCCTCTTTGATACTTGCTGCTGTTTGGGGTCCCGGCTGTACCGCAGTGCCGATCACTCCTGCCTGTGGTGGCCCCCCCAGTAGCTGGACAATTTCTCACCTTGGGGCCACGGTACCAAGTCCAGCCGTGGTCCGCTCTCCTGTGCCAAGCCTACACCGAGCCTCGGCTGTGCCAAACAACGGAGCACGTGGGGATGGTCCATCCAGCCTCCTGCCCCTGCCCGGGGATGTCCCCAGTGCCCGTGGGCAGCACTTGCCTGCACCTGCTGCCCACAGGGCCCAGCCAGCAGGAGGAGGGGGGAAAGCCCAGGGTGGAGCTTTCTTTTTTCAGATGTGTTGAGTTTGCATTGCTGCTTTTATTTTTTAAATACATATATATAGAGCTCATTAGATAAACTTGGTAAGGGTTTTTCTCTGCCTGTATTGGGGATACTGGCCTGACGCACCCAGGCTTTTTTTGAAAGGGGGATGATTCAGCCACACGAACAGCAAACCCCCGGAGTGGGGTTGTGTGTGCGTGTAGCACTAATCTGGGTGCAAAAGCAGAGCCAAGCGTGAGCAGAGCTGTGGGTTTCACTAGTGTTTCAGGTCAAATTAGGGATTCTAATAAGAAGAGAGGCGTGTGTATATATTTTTCTACAGGGACAATTCATTCAGGAGGTGTCTCTGGACATCAGGGCGGATCTGGGAGGTGCATGAGGCAGTCTGTTTAGTGGCTCCATTTTCAAATACTGTATTTTTTTAAAACCTTTGGATTTCCATCAGGAGAATTTTTATATTTCTTACCTTTCTCAGCCCACTCTGCCTCATGCCATGTTTTTTCCCAGGAAAGGGCTGGTGTGGAGCTGGAGGCACATTTGACCTGGCTTTGTACAGCTCCTCTTTCACTGCAGCACTGCCAAGAAAACCCCTGCCAAAATATTCCCCCCCCACACCCTGGGAATCTTTTTTTTTTAATTCCTAAAGTAAAAAATTTATTGACTTGAAGCAGGGGGTCCCTTGGGGTGGGGGGGCTGTGCGTGGGGTGTCCGTGGGGCTGGGGGTGCAGCTGTACAGTGTTACCTGTGGGGCCAGGAGACCTGTGAGGCACTGCTGAATCAATCGCCCGCTTTGGCCAGCCAGGGGTGGACACTGATTCCCTCCACTGGTCCCTGTGGAGTTCAATGTGGAGAAATGTGGTGGACAAGGTGAGCGAGAAGACAGGCCAGCACGCAGACGCAAGCTGATTTGTTTTTCTCGGTTTCAATGAGACCTGAATGTTTTATAGTGGGGTTTTTTGTAATTTTTTTTTCTTTTCTTCTTTTTTTTTTGGGGTTTTTTGTAATTTTTTTTTCTTTTCTTCTTTTTTTTTTTGTTTTTTTTTTTTTTTTTTTTTTTTTTTTTTTTTTTGCATCTCAGTGTTGGTGAGCAACAACCTTCTTTTTAGTTGCAAGCTCCTCAGACCATTTTGTAATGTCAGTATTGAGAGAAATAAAGAAGTATTTTGAAAAATACACTTCTTCGGTGTGTGTTGTGATGAGAGGTGCCAGGCTGGGCTCCTGCAGGCAGCAGGGAGAGGGCTCTGTGCCAGGGTCATTGCCGCCCCCACCACCACCCTGGCCAGGTGCCCTTGAGGCTGGCAGGGAGAGGAAGAAGAAATCTGGTTTGTTTTGGTACTTGTTGCACAGGACCTTCAGGGCCTGATAATGAGGGGCAGGGAATGAATACATGACTTGTTGGGCCATAGAATGGCTGCTCCCCACCTGCATGGCCTCAGCAGTGCTGACCACATTGCCAAGGATTGGGAGCAGTGCTGGTGAGGGGCTCTGTCCCCTCAGGGCTCTGGGATGTGGCTGACATGGCCAGTGGGACACTCAGTGAAGGGCTGGAGAGAGCAGTGCCCATCTCTTCTCAGAAGGGCCTTGGGGCAGGGGGAGAGCCAGAGGCATTACTGGCRCCCATGGAAAGTCCTGCTGATGCCWGAGMATGTTTGCACAGTGCTCCCATGAGGAGCTGTGCRCAGGGACAGGAGATGACAGCAAAACCCATGGGCCTTGTGCCCATCTCTCAAGTTCAGTGTGTGGCTCAAGAGGGTTTAATTTTGGGTGAGAACAGTCCATAAATTAAACTGGATGATGTTAATTGCTACRTAGCACTGCATATAGTTTCTGTGGCCGCTAATATGCCCATCACCATTACCAGGCACCTTGCCTCTCTGAATTTGGGGATGAGAAATCCGGCTCTCCTTTGATTGCCATGTTAATGAAGGATGAGCTTTGGTGAAACCAGCCAAGCCCTGCACTGGTAGAATCAGAGCTGGTTTCTACATGTGACACCACCACACACCATCCTTCCTGCCCTAAAAGTCCCTTAGGACAGATAAGCTCAAGGTCATAAACTAAACTTCAAGGGACTTTTATAGGGGTGGTCCATAGACAGAGGGAATAATGTCATTGCAGAATCAAAGGATGATTTGGGCTGGAAGGGACCTTACTCACCTCATTCCAGCCCCATGGCATGGGCAGGGACACCTTTCCCTTCACCAGGTTGCTCAAAGCCCCGTCAAACCTGGTGTGGAACACTTTCAGTGATGGGGCATCCACAGATTTTCTGAGCAACGTCTGCCAGTGCTTCACACACGGACAGTAAAGAATTTCTTACTGATATCCAATCTAAAACCCCCCTCTTTCGCTTTAAAGGCATTACTCCTGGTCCTGTCACTACATGCTCTCATCAAAAACCTCTCCCCATCCTTCTTATAGGCTCTCTTTTGGCAGTGGAAGAGTTCAAAAGACTGATATCAAAAGGCAGGAAGGGTGATGGGGTATTGGGAAGCAGGAGACCTGGCATAGTAAAAGGTATGGAATAAGTGGTATTTTCACCTGGGATAGAATTCATTCTCTCCCCAGTAGCTGGTTGGGTGCTGTGATTTGGATTCAGCTGAGAATAATGCTGATAACACACTGATGTTTCRGCTGTTGCTCAGCACTGTTTACCCGAACTCAAGGACTGCTCAGTTTCCCATGCTCTGCCAGGGAGCAGGTGCACAAGAAAGCAGGAGGGGGCACGGCCAGGAGAGCTGACCCAAACTGCCCAGAGGGATATTCCATGCTGTAAAACACCATGCCCGGTGCATGAACTGTGGGGAGAATGAGTGAGTGGCTGCATGGYGCTCAGTGAGACCTCAACAGCCCTTTTCAGTGCCCTGTGTGGGCCCGGGGGATGAAGTACCAATAGATCTGCGCAGAGCTTGTTAGGCCAGGTTTGTTATAAGCATTAATTTAATAGTTTCTGGTCACAAAGTTGTTCTGCCTGCACTCAAGTTCCTGTGTGTGTGCTTGAAGGAGCACCTTGCTTGGTGTGTRTCCCCTCTGGTGACATTGATCCTCCATGGGGCCTGGGTGAGCTGCTCTCTTTGCAGCAGTGGCTTATAGATGTCTCCAACTGCCACATCTACACCATTCCTGAAAGTTTCCAAGAAGATGTACAGATCTGGTGCTTAGGAACATGGTTTAGTGGTGAACTTGGGAGTGCTGGTTAAATTGTTGGACTTGATGACCTTAGAGGTCTTTTCCAACCTAAGCATTCTGTGATTTGATGATACACATCTTTTAAATATCCCTAGGGATGCACCACGGCCATGGCAGCCTGTTTCAATACTTGACAACGCCTTCCATGAAAAAATTTACCCTAATATCCAACTTAAACCTCCACTGGCACAACTTGAGGCCATTTCTCTTGTCCTGTCACTTGCTGTTTGGGAGAAGAGACTGACTACACCYTCTTTACAGGTCACTGTAGAGAGTGATCAGGTCCCCTCKGAGCCTGTTTTTCTCCAGGATWAATACCCCCAGCTCCCTCAGCTGCTYCTCACAGGACTTGTGCTCCAGACCCTTCCCCAGCTCCTTGCTCTTCTCTGGACTCACTCCAGCACCTCAGTGTCCTCCTTTCACTGCAGGCCCCAGAACTGGACACAGCAATTGGAGTGTGGCCTCACCAATGCCCAGCACRGAGGGGCAGTCACTGCCCTGGTCCTGCTGGCCACCCCATTGCTGATACATTCAGGATGTCCTTGGCCTCCTTGGCCCCCTGGGCACACCCTGGCTCATGTTCAGCCTCTGCTGACCAGCACCCCCAGGGCCTTTCCCACTCAGCAGCTTCCCAGCCACGCTGTCCCAGCCTGGAGCTGCAGGGGGCTCTTGGGACCCAGGGACAGGAGCCAGCACTCGGCCTGGWTGMWSCTCACACAGTTGGCCCTGGCCCATGGATCCATTGGTACAACAGAATCTCCATTTGTGAGACAAATCTGATGCAAGCACCCAGCACTGCCATTCCCTCTGTATTTTGGGAGCCATCTGTTGGAAATTGTTCATAACTGCACCTTTGGCCTTTTTCCCTGGAGAGCCAAACTATGGCAGAAACATTTTCCTACATCTGCCTTCTTCCACAGAATCAGTCATAAAAAGGTTTGGGTTTGAAGGGATCTTAAGGCTCATCTCATTCCAAGCGCCCTGGCATGGACTGGGACATCTTTCACTTTGCTCACTTTGCTCAAAGTCCCATTCAGCCTGGCCTTGAACATTCCTAAGGATGAGGCATCCACATCTGAGCTGTAATTCCTTCCTCTCTTCCATCTTTGGAAGCCCTCCATTCCCCTGGGCTGGTAACAGTAGGCATCCTTTTAGGGAACAGGGAGGAGATGGGGGTACCTGGTGGTTTTACCTGCGAGAATATGGACAGGACTCAAGAATGTGGGAAGGAAAACCTACCTTGACCATAGAGAGACAGGGWTGGGAATTGCAAAGGAAAACAATCACAAATTAGGGTTCTCCCAGAGTGTTTGCTGCCCAGTCTCCAGTGAGTAGTTTCCCAGGCAGAGTCAGAGGGTATAGTATTCCTGATCCTGTGGCAAGCATGAAGCTGTGTSAGGGGAGATTTAGGTTGAAAAGCTTTTTCACCCTGAGGGGTTGATGGGCTCTGGAACAGCTTCCCAGGGAAGTGGTTACAGCACCAAGCCTGACAGAGTTCAAGAAGTGTTTGGACAATGCTCCAGGCCCATGGTGAGTCCCTAGGGGTGTCCTGTGCAGCGCCAGGAGCTGGACTCGATGCTCACCATGGGTCCATTCCAACAGAGGGTGTTCTGTGATTCCACTTCTACAAATGAGTGGCAAATGCAATGACCAGGACTAGAGGGGCCCTGCCTCTATCCTCTATCCCATACTGTGCACCCCACAGTCATGGAGCTACASAGGGCAGAAAACATCCATATTTCTGGAGGGACAAAGGAGATTTTTGGTGTCCTGTCCTCTGCCATGGAGCAGGTGCACAAGAAGCTGGGTGGGGGCATGGCCAGGACAGCTGACCCAGCCTGGCCAAAGGGATATTCCATGCCATAGAACACCATGCCCAGTGTACCAGCCAGGGGGCCGAGGCAGGTGGGGTGTGAATGAGCAGCTGAGTGGGACTGATTTGCCAGCTGGTTTCAAACATCCACAGGTGGGAAGTCCTTGGAGCAGGAACATCCATAGGGAAGTGATATATGTAGGGCAGGAAATGTCAGTGAGGAGGGCACATCCACAGTGCAGGGGATGTCCATGGAAGAGGGGACAGGATAGCCATGGGGAGAGGGCACACATGGCCTGGGGGCTCAAGAGGAAGGGATGTCCTGGGGATCAGTGCTGCCAACGGAGCAGGGATGCCCACAGCACATCCGTGCCTGTCTGGAGCAGGATGGGGACCTGCTGAGAGCAGTCACTTGCGGCTCCCTGGCGATTGGAGCACCTGCTGGGCCCAGAGGGTTTTGGGATGGTGCAGGAGGGTCCCAGTCTCTTGGATCAGGGACCAACACCATGGCCTGAGAGAGGTCTCCCAACCCTGCATCAAGCATGGCTGGACTGTGGCTCCCATCAAGTCCAGTGCTCCTGATGGGGCCTGGCTGTAGGGGCTCTGGGGCCACAGGTGGAACCCACAGGGGCACAGGGAGGTGCTGATCATGTCAGCAAAGGAAGGGGGTGCCCTCAGCTTCCCCCTCATTAATCCCACACTGTGCAGGGCACACCTGAGCCAACAGCATCTTCTCTCCAGCACCTTTGGGAGCTGCCCAGTCCCCCCAGCAAGGATCTGGGCAGGGGAGGAGGGTGCTGCAGAAAGGCTCTTGCCCTGGCAGTGGCTGACCAGGGTCTCTGCTGGAGGAGGCCTGAAAGGGGCAGGGCTGGGGCCAAACCCTGTCCTTGATACCAACTGCTCAGCTGGGGCTGCTGATGTTCACAGCGARGGGGCTGTGAGTGCTGATCTGGGGCACACCCTCAGCCCTCCCACCAGGACCACACAGCTTCAGAGCAAGGGTAGATGTTCTTGGAAATCCTGTGGGTGCTGTCCCCTCACCGGGAGCTCTGTACCACAGATGGCAGGGAAGAAAGGGGGAGGTTTTCCAGTCCCTCTGCTGGATTCAATTAGCATTTGCAACTTGGAAAGGCAGTGAGGAAGATTTGGGCTGCCAGGAGCTGGGGCACACACCCCACCATGGCATGCCCTCCTTGCCCAGGTCTCCACAGCAGACAAAGATGCCRGGATGGATCTGCCCCTCGATTTGTTGGGTGGTGATGTTCTCCCACGGGCAGAGGAAGAAGCCGCTATCCAAGCTGTGGAAGGCTTTGGGGAGTCCTGGGGAGCTCCTTAGCACCTGGCTCTGGTTCCCTGTGGCCAAAGCCAAGCTGGTATCTGTCCCTGCAGAGCTCAGGGAGGACAATCAACCCTAGAGCAGAAAGGTGATGTTTAACCCARAACCGGGATGGAGTGAGGCAGGTGAAGCACCAGCCCTCCCAGCCTCAACCCTGCTGCCACAAGTGTCCCCCCCGGCCGCCAGCAGGAGCGATTTCCCCAGCAGAGGTGGTGYGAGGACAGGAACGGCGGTGCCGGCAGACAGCTCCCAAATAGGGCAGCGCAGGTGAGCTGCAACCCAGCCCCCGGGGCCGGCACCGCCGCCTCCCCGCAGGGGCTGTGCTATTTAAACGCGGCGCTCCCTTATCTCACTGCCCTTATCGCGCGGCTCGCATGAGCCTCTTCTCACCACGCCCAGTCCCGTCCCTCTGCCATTAAATCCTCTCCTCTTAAATACAGACGGCTTGAGGGAGCCCGTCAAGATGTGCCAGGCTCTGGKACAGAACCCCACAGCTCCTGCCCTCTCCCTTGCAGCTCAGCCCCAGCGGCACAGGGAAACATTCTGCCACACAAACTGCCTTTACCCTCCTCGCAGAAACCCTCAGTTCCTGCATTCCCTGCGAGCAGTTCTGTGCATTCTACAGCCACTGCCCCCCTCAGCCACACCCAGCCTCTTGTCCTGCTCCTGCTCACTAGGACCCCGGGCTTCCCACACATAAAACAAGCAAGTACAGCAGCAGCACATTGCTCAGTTCACAGAAGGGAAAATAAAGAAAGCAGCGAGGCAGGGAGGCAGAACAGGTGAAAAGGAAGAAAAACCATGATTAGAACTCAACTACTGAGTGTGTTCCACAAGACCAGCTTTCCAACAGAGATCCAAGACAAGCATCAGAAACTGGGATWCATGGAATGTGTTGAAGGTCCTCTCTCCCCAGCCACAGTGGTGTCGCACTGAGCCACAACCCGAGACACCCCAAGTGCCCCTCATGCCTGGATGGGACAGGGATTCTTGGAGAGATCCTTTGCTGCAGAGCCACAGCAGCAAGAGATCTGACAGCTCCCGGCCAGCCTTGGAAGAGCAATAGCAGGTACCTGCTGCCAGGCTCCTCCTGCAAGCCAGGGCAGAGCAGAGACACTGCCAAACCCATTTCTTCCATTACCAGAGCTAAGAGGTGTTAAGCGTGAAGAGCAGCCCTGTCCACAGCAGGGGAACATTCACACAGATGGGCTCCACTGGAGCACAGAGAGCTCACACAGCACCAGACACGGGTTTAGACAGCGTCAGCAACACACGAAAGAACTGCCAGGACCTTGYTAGAGTTTTGTGGGATTTTTATTAATTTTTTTTTATTATTTTTTGTGGGGTTTTATTTTTTTTAATACAGGCTAGCGTTGTACCCTTGCTAAAGCTGCTGATTCTGCCACATAAACTAGAACAGAAATTTCTCAGAAATTAAGTCAGTTCCCCTTCTTGTTAATTCACTGTCTGCCTCCCAACTGAACACCGCTCTGGATTTGTGTTTGCAGAAAACATTCCCTGTACAAAGTCTGACGTGCAGCTACACTGTTCTGACTGAGGAATGAAGAAGCCAAGAGTCCACTGAACATTGGATTTTTCCCTGTACAACGTGGCCTGGTGTGGAGTTTGGTCCACTGAGGGCAGCGAGTTAACCGTAGAGATCGTCGTCATTGTCTTCGCTGTACACGTTGCCCCCGCTGCCACCTCCTGTGCCTTGGCTCGGGCCGGCGCCGCCCTGGTTGCCTGAGGGGAACCTGCGTGCAGCAGCGCAGGACAGGAGAGAAGARAAGCTGTTCAAAAGCCTCCTTGCAGCTCAGTGCCATACCCTCCCTCTGTGCCAAACCCCAGTGACAACTAAGAAGGAATGGGATGACGCCTTAGGGAAGGTCAGAGGGCTCATGGCTGCTGGCTGTAAAACCTTGCTTGAGGTAAAGGAAAAAAGGGACTTTGGTTGCACCAACAGAGCAGCAACAACCAACCTGCAGCACAGCCTACACCCACCATGCTGTGTCTTGGTGCTCTGTACTCAAGTTTGAATGGGAATGCACAGTGCAAAAGAGGTTTGCTGCCCAGAACCCATCAGAAAGCTGCCCCAGGGCACAGAGCCCAGCCCTCACACCCCACAGGTACCTGAAGCTGCCRAAGCCACGGCTCTGCTGTAGGGTCTGTGCAAACATCTCATATTTCCTGATGTCRTTGTCACTGACAGAGCGGCGGGCAAAGCGCATGGCCTCCTCAAAGTGATCCCTGCGGATCTCGGGAACAGGATCATCCTCCTCCACCTCCTGCAGCAGGACAGGGGGCCCAGGTGAGCTGTGTGCCAAGCTCCACGGGCCCAAGAGCTGCTCACAGCTTCCCTCCAGGTTAACAGGCTCCCAACACCCTCCACGGCGGGGGATGGAGAGGTGTGCATGAGTCAGGGCTGCAGAAGGCACCTCCTGAGCAATGCTGACCATGAGGCATCCCAGGAGGGTCCTCAACCTCCCACAAAAAGAGAACAAAGTGCTCCAGCTTCACGCTCTGCACAAGAGCCCACTCATCCCCAAGGATGACAGAGGAACACATCACACCTCAGGCATGTGGGATGGGAGAGCTCGGTGTACCACTCACCATGGCAGAAGGGTTGGTTTGCCTCTCACGCTCTCGCCTGATCTCACTCTCAATGGATTCGCGGATGGCCAGTTTGCAGGCACGCTGGCAAATTTCTGTCAGGTCAGCCCCTGAGAAGCCATTGGTCATCTTCGCCAGGAAATCCAGGTCAACATCCTAGAGAAAAATAAAAAAGAGAGGCCGTTCCTTTACACCTCATATCCCCAAGTGACAGAGAGGTATCTTTAGATCCCAGGGTATCAAGGTGCTGTCTTAACTATGGCCAATTTTGGAAAGATCAGCTGTTGAGATTCTCATTTTCAGGAAAAGTTAACCACATATGAAAGCAGGCTACACTCCTCACACCCACCAAGAATCCACAAAGTGGCTGTAAATGCCTCTGCACTTACAGATTTAGGGTATGACTTGCTCAGGTCTCAGCACGAGGAGTCAAGCAAAACACCATCAGACTGGAAATAGAGATGGGGCACAAGCAGACCAAGACAGCCGACCTCCTCCTCTCCTCCCCCTCAGTTGAGACGGTATTACTGCAACCTTCTTTGAAACTAAGTAGGTRAGCTTGGCATAGAAAAGCTTGGGCTCCCACTTCATGTATGTTTTTCTTTGATTAACTCTCAGCTGCATTATTGCCTCTTCCCAGGCAAGGGACACAGCTCTTGYCTATGACAGGGCTCAGCAACAACTCACTGCAACTGCTCCTCTTCAATTCRTATTTCACACCTGTGTGTTCTACACTTTTTTTTTTCTTTCCAAGAGTGCAAGAATCTTTTCCACCTCACCAAAATAGGCTTTTCTGATCCTGCATCAAGAGCAGAACCCTGCTTTGTGACAAAGAGCTGCTGTATCTGCAGACCAAATTCTGGCTTTGCTGACTCCTAACCTCAGAGCTCCAGCTTCCTCTCCCATTCTACTACATGGAGGAGCCTCCAGACCTCTGTGCTATCCACAGCTTGTGAGGAACATAAGCAGCACAGAGCAAACCCAAGCCAGAAGCAGTGAGGGTGCAGGTTCTACCTTTGCAACTGGTGATTTCCTCAGATTGGCTTTAAGGATTGCAACCCTGGACTTCTCGTCAGGCAGGGGGATGTAGATGAGCTGATCCAGGCGGCCGGGGCGCAGGATGGCAGGGTCAATGATGTCTGGCCTGTTGGTGGCACCGATGATGAAGACGTTTTTCTTGGTGGACATGCCGTCCATCTCGGTCAGGATCTGGTTGATGACACGATCTGCAGCACCGCCGCCGTCACCGATATTCCCGCCTCGGGCCTTGGCGATGGAGTCCAGCTCATCAAAGAAGAGCACACATGGGGCTGCCTGGCGAGCCTGCAAAAAGCAGTGGGCACCATTATCCCATGCTAATACTGCCCAACAAGGAGCATGCTGACTCCACACTAAGCCTTCCTCACCATTAACACAGCTCAAGAGAAACAGAAGCTCTTCACAAGGATAGCTTGGAAGAGCTGCTCCAGAGCAGTCTCTTGCCACACAATCCYTCATTAAATTCTCCTGAAGAACAATTTGGATTTCCCTGAAGTGGGAACATTGCAAACCAGGCAGAAAAGCAGTAATTCTAAYGCCTAGAGTGAAAAATAGAGCCATTTTGCTGGACTAGAACTCTCCCTGCAAGACCTGAAGATGTCAACTGGTTATTCAGGCACTGAAGCAGATGAGATACATCAAAATGGAAAGCGGAAATCCAACTGCTGTCTTCAGCTAACTAATGTGTAGTTATGGGGAGCTGGATCTTTCTTCACAGTGTTCAGTGAAAAGAGCAAAGACCACAGGCACAAGGAGGTGCCTGCTGCAGCCCTCACTCCTGCACACCTCTCCAGCCTCTAGCCTGGAGGGTGTTGGGAGTCTCCTGTCCTGGAGACACAGCTGTGAGCAGCTGAGAAAATCCCAGTAAGAAATAAGGAAGAAATTGTTCACAACAAGAGYGCTCCAACACCAGCACACAGGCCCAGAGAGGTCAGAGATTCTCCACCCTTCACACATGCCCAGAACTCAAAGCACTGAGCTGATGAAATTTCAAAGTTATCACCCTGCTCTGGACAAACAGTTGAACTAAACAGTCTATGAGGTTCCCTTCCACCTCGATTTTTCTCCACTCTCCTGCCAACTTTTTTCTAATACACCCAAGAGCAAGGATTCACAGGATAATCGACACAGATACCTTCCAGGACAGGAGATGACACTATGGGACAACTGAGCAGGAGYGAGCTCTTTTCTAAACTGTGTATATTGCAGGACAAGAACCCATAGGATATTCTGAAAATCTGTAGATGATGACAGTTAATGAGGTGCTAATCAAAGTTTCCAGGGATGAGGAACACACATGTGCCCTCCCAACCATCGCCTCTGCCAAAGGCACTGGGGAATTTATCACCCTCTACTGACAGATGCCAACTGCAGTCAGGGAAAAGAGTTTTAAGAGCTGTGTTGCCGAAGATTATTTCCAACACCAGGAAAGAGCTCGTGCTCTCAGTGCAAGTGGGGAAAACACGGAAGACACAAAGAAGAACCAGTAAGACAGATGCAGTGGAAACAAAGTTCTGGGGATACCTCAGCACAAAGACAGCACAGAGAGCAGGAGAAACACTTACCTTGTCAAAGATCTCGCGCACATTGGCTTCAGACTCACCAAACCACATGGTGAGCAATTCCGGCCCCTTGATGGAAATGAAGTTTGCCTGGCACTCATTGGCAATGGCTTTGGCCAGCAGTGTCTTACCACAGCCAGGTGGCCCATAGAAGAGAACCCCTTTTGATGGGGTCATGCCAAATTTGAGGAACTTGTCTGGGTGCTCCACAGGATACTGAAAGGGAGCAAAACAAAAATCTCTCATGATGAGCCACAACAGGCTACCTTGGAAGTACAGAATGGTTTGCATGCCAAGTGACCTTCAAAAGACCATCCAATCCAAGTCCTCTGCCACAGGAAGGGACACATTTCTCTGAGTCAGTTTTGGTTCTACCAGAAGCACTATCTAAGATTTCTTGTGGATTAAACACAAGATCCTGCCAGGTGCCACTGCAGTTTTTAAGTGGACACTGTCTTGGAAAGGTGCATAAAGCAACCTATTTTTCTCTAGGGAACTAAGTACAGTTCAGTACTTTCCCAAGTACCAGTTCAGTRCTTTCCAGCACTCTTAACCTCAGCTTCACTCTGCCCTGCAGAAGCAAAAGGGAACAGCTCATTACCTAACCTATTTGCTCTGCTCTCCAGAGACAGCAAGGTGTCTGATGTGAGCCTTTATCCTCAGCAACGAGGTCACATACAAGACAGGTGATGATTTTAACATCAGAAAGTTAGACTGAAAATTTAGATTCTTTYGTTCACAGACAGGATGTTTCTACAGCGCCAGCTGAAAGCAGGAACGTATCCAATTCAAACTGCCAGYGCAGACACCTGGAGTTTCCATAGATAATTTGCAACATTTTGTTCTGTTCTTTCCTTTTCTAGAGGGCTTCACAATTACTTCTCACCTGTCCCCGTGCTAAGGCTGATGGGGAGCCCTTCAGAAGCTCTCCGTATGAGCACCTTCATCCACTGCCTCGCAGATACAGCTACCATGTAGGATGATTCTCAGCAGTGGTCCCACTGCTGGTCTCCACTTAAGAGGCAGAACTGTGGCTGTTTATGCATGTTGCACAACACCCACTTAAAATGCCACTGCAGATTCGGCTCAGGAAAACATAATGCTGCTTCCCAGCGCCTTCCTCCCCAAGTTCACTAAGATGGAACAGCATGGTATTTACAGTCCATTAAAATAAATGCCATAAAGCCTCTACATTTACCCTGTTTGCAGTCCAAACAAGAAACTAAAGATATTCTAGACATTATTATTAATATTATTAAATTKTATTTTTAAGCTGGCTAAGCAAAAAATCTGTTGTAAAGCCTTACCTGTACAAGCTCCTGGAGTTCCCTCTTTACATCTTCTAGGCCACCAATATCTTCCCAGGTAACTTGTGGCACCTCCACCACAGTCTCCCGAAGAGCAGAAGGATTGCTCTGGCTCAGAGCCCACTGTTGTTAGAAGAAAGCATATTATATGAATTCTAACATGTTACACTCTTTTGCTTCAGAGAGGCAATTAATTGCACCCATAAGAATATGGGGCACTCCTGCATTACCCTGAAGTCATCCATGGTCACTGCCAGAGAGTTCATCACTTCAGCATCAATAGTTTCATCTTCTAGGTCTATGAGATCCATCTTCTTTCTGATTGCCTGAAGAGCAGCTTCTGAGCAAAGAGCAGCCAAGTCAGCACCAACATGGCCATGGGTCTCGTTTGCCACCTGAAAGCAGAGCACTGACCATGACTCACAGGGATACAAGCAAGGGCAACACATGCACTGGTCCCTCACTGGGAAGGGARGAGAGCAACATCAGGGCTTTGCTGCACATTCAAGACAAGTGCTAACACTCAGGCAAAGACACTGTGCCTTCTACTGCCTACTAGAGATCCAATCTGCATCTGGAATTTAGAAAGGTAACCCTGAGAACTGCAGTTCTTCATTCAGGACAGAGATGACAGGAACCATCCAGCTTACAGGTAGTGCAGTGACACCACAACGCTCACCCAGCTGTGTGTGAGCTTTTTCAGGGCTGCTGTACTTTTAAAGGCAATGACATAGCAAACAAACCCAGGATGACAGYGGCAAGGCACTTCCAGATTGGAATGACACACATTTGTTTCACTTAGCCATGCCATTCCTAACTAGCGAGTGAGGACTTTTGGTCACTGGTAAACTGGTCAGAAGGAATCCCAGGGATCACCCATCCATGCASTTCCAGGCAGTCCTAATTGAGCCACTCCACTTGTACAATCAAGTCTTAACAATAATTCCATAATGAAACAGAACACTGGAAACAAGACAAGCTTTCCTAATGGCACACTACTTACCTGCTCCAGATCCACATCATCAGCCAGTTTCATATTTTTTGTGTGGATCTGCAGGATCTCCAGGCGCCCAGTGGCATCAGGGATACCAATATCTACCTCTCTGTCAAAACGACCTGGGGAGCACAAGCACACATTGARCTGCTGATTCTGCACACCACAGGAGCTGCTGCCTTCCTCTGACTGAGCAAGGTGATGTTTTCCACAAAATATCAGAAAATGACAGAGTTTTGGGTTTGCCTGCAATATCTATCAGCACAGTAGAAGAGACAGATCAGAGAAGGAGGAAAGGTATTAGGCATTTAGGGAAAGTGAGACTACTGTAAGACTAACAGTAAGACCTTGGGATTATACAGCACAGAGGATTGCAAATTTAGTAACTTCTTCTGAGCTGCATTTTTGGGAAATAGGCTTCACTGAACCAACATACCATGAGACATTTTTATTTCTACCTTTGTGTCCTTTTTATAAGAGTCCAGAAATACTGAGAGATTTAATTTTTTAGAACTTTCACAGCAATACCCAAGTAGTGAAACGCATGAGGAAAACAGGGCATCACTGCAATATCCACTAAGATGTGTACACCTCTATTTTTCCTCCAGCCACAGCTGTGCTTTCAAATGGCTCACTATACATTTAACAGGCCAGTTGCCCCTGCACAGTTGATAGGTTTGCTATTACAGACTCTACCAACTGGTCACACGCCAGATATTCATGTCAAGACCTGAGTGTCAGAAACTACTGTATTGTTCATTAATAAAAGAAACCCAAATCAGGTAATTCACAGCCTTCTGTGATCTAATGCATGAACATCCCCTTAGGCATTTCCTCCTTAAGTGTGTCCTGAAATAGCTTCACCTAATACAAGCTAGCACACTTTTCCCACTTCAAAGTATTATTTCTACACATTCTCACCTAACACGGCACAGAAAACGAAATCAAAGGCTGCAAGCCCAGAAAATAATTTCTAGCAAGGAGCTGGAGACAAGTCAGTAGTTTATGTAACACATGTTCAGCACGACTTTCTGCTCAGTTCTTAGGGGGCCCCTGAAGCATGGCCTGTCACAAAGTGTGTGACACACAGGGGAGAGGGGGCAGGGGCGGTTACCGAATCGCCGGAGCGCTGGGTCGATGCTGTTGGGTCTGTTGGTGGCTGCCATCACGATCACGTGTGCCCTCTGCTTCAGYCCGTCCATGAGGGTCAGCAGCTGAGACACGATGCGACGTTCCACCTCCCCGTGTGTCTGTGGGGACAGAGAGCAGCGCTGGCACCAACAGCTCTACAAGGAGCATGGCAGCCAGCACTGCCCGGGAGCCGGCACATACAGCAGCCACAGCATGGTAACAAATGCCCTGAACTGTATCTAATGCTCCTGGTGTCCAACTGAATTCAGGTGTTAAAGAAATGCTGCTTTACTCTGTAGTGAAATGCAGAGACTCATGCCAGCTGCTATCAAAAACAAGGGACATGCTAATTTACCTCCTACAGGCTCTCTTTACCTTCTCTCTCTTAGGAGCAATGGCATCCAATTCATCAATGAAGATGATGGCAGGAGCATTCTTCTCTGCTTCTTCAAAGGCTTTCCTCAAGTTGCTCTCAGACTCACCAGCCAGCTTGCTCATGATCTCAGGACCTAAAAGACAGCAATGCTGTGCTACTCAGAAGAGAGGCAGCTAGCCCCTAAAACACGCAGCTGAATATTTTTAGTACAACATCCACATGGGACAAGCTATATTTCAAGCCAAAGCAAATACTATCAATCAAATTCACTAAATCTGCAGCTGAAAGACAAGACCAGCATGCAGAATTAGTTTCTATCATTATTTTGGTGTTTCCAGTTTACTCTAAGAGAATGCAGCACTAGACAATCAGCTACCTTTAGCTGCCTCTTTCCTTACCCTATTTCACACTTGGTGAGCTTCTCTGTAATGTGCCACCACACACAGTTAATGCCAGTCCTAGCTTGCAAGAGAAGCAATCAAATTATAAGGTGATGAATTACCCGGATAGGGAAGGAAAAAGCTCTATGAAGCCATCTTTAGCTTACATTACACACGTATACATTTACCTCTGTATGATCCTATAAACTAGTTTAAAAAGTCAAAACAACCAACCATAAATGAACAAAACCACAATCCCCATCTCCTCTCAAAGGTTAAATATAAAATTGAAGTGTGTAACCACATTGATCCCAAATGGATGGACAGCATTCCCCTGACATCTACAACTGCTGAACACTAGTGCAGGTTTAGAGATTTATCCTGTTTTTACAGATTTTGCTATCATGCTGATGGCAGAGGTAATGAAGAGAAAATTTGCTTCTGAAGGATCCAAGAAAAATAAAACTGACCCTCAGGCACRGACAGCTGCCAGCTGCAGAGACACAGGTGTGGGCAGGTGCTCTGAGTATTTCATTACAGGTAACTCACCAGCTCTTACCAGTTCTGTCTGCAGCAYTGCGTGCAGCTCCAGATTGGGGCCAGCAGGCAGCAAATGCATGGCTAACTCTGACAGCRTTATTTTCATTATGCAATAGATGTACAAGCATCCAAAGAAACGGCTGGTGCATTAGCATTCAGTGACAGCTTCCACACACTTGAGGAAATATATGACAGGGTGACATGTGGCTAAAATTAGCCCATTTACATCCACTCTCTTGAGATAAAAGCAAGTCCCTAATCCTACTGCCGGTCATTGCTGTGCTGTGTTATGCTGTCACATGATTGAAATCAGAGAAGAAAAACTGCATTCCTTCAGTAAAAATGTTCTCTTATTCCAGCACTGACTAAAATGGGATGGAAAAGCAGTGTGGAAAATTCAGAATCTAGWCCTTACTAGGTGTCAACTAGTAGCCACCTCAAGTGCTACAGGTGAGATTTATCAATAGGAGTTCTGTCACTTGTAGCTAAATTCAAAGGATCTCATAGTTTTCAGGGAAGCTCCTTCCAAATAATGTACTGTGAAACAAGAGGTCTTTGTGCTTTACTTGAGGGGAGAGAGGAATCCAGAGCAGCAGCTTCTTTTCTGAATAGAACATTGTGAGAGCAAAGCCAGAAGCCCTGCCAGTTCTGCCTTCATCAACACAAACGGACAGACAGACACCAAATCCCTGTGTCTCAGCACAATCTTCCAAGCACTCTGCTACAACACAATCAAGCTTCAGGGAAGTGCCACTACACACACTTCCACACAAAGGGCTTCCAAGTGACCCCAGAGGCACGCTTGAAAGAGATAAGGAAGGATGTCAGGAGGACAGTGTGGCCCTACAAGCCCTGTTTACACCATTCCTTACCATAAGATGGACAAGTGAGCACACAGCAGACCTGGGGCCAAAGTAGCCACAAAACTTACCATTGATCAGGAAGAAGAAAGCCCCTGTTTCATTGGCCACCGCTCGAGCAATCAGTGTTTTACCAGTGCCAGGAGGACCATACAGCAGGATCCCACGTGGAGGCTGAGGACAAAGGCAAGGGACTTAGGCTGTGAGTATCTGACTGCTTAAGCAGCTTCACAGTGAATCTGTAAGCATTTGATAATGCCAGTCTGAAATTGGGATGCAAACTCATGCAACAGCTGCCATGTCAGCACTGTTATCAACACCCTTTACTACTTCACACAACACACAACAAAAACCTTGCCAGTAACTGGCAGTGCTGATTCAAAGCATCACTCTGCTTTACAAGCTGCCAGTGTTTCAGTCTGTGTCCACAACACGTACGCAAATGCCTTCCAAAGACTAGCATTAAAAAAAAAACCAAAAACCCACACCACAAATTATTTATTCCCCTCTCCAGTACCTCCTAAATCTCTGTCGTGGAGAGACATGTCCCAGGGCAAGCCCACTTATCCACCTGCATGTGGGGACATACCTTCACCCCTATGGCCTTGAAGAGAGCAGGGTGTCGGAGGGGAAGCTCCACCATCTCCTTGATTTGAGCCAGCTGCTTCCGGCAGCCACCAATGTCATCATAGCCCACCTCATTCAGTGACTCCTCCTCATCCTGCCCGGGAGGAAACACATCAAACATCTGAGTGAAAACAATAGCTCAACAACCCCTCCCAGTCTACAGAAGCCAGGAAYATGGCTTTTTAGACATTTCTTGCCTGTCTTGAGATTCTCCCTTTCAAGTCTTCCTGATGTCTTCTATAATTGTTTCTTAGCTCTGTCTTCCCAGACATATAAAGAGAATTGCCTGCACGTACTCAGACTTCACTGAAGCCCACCCTCTGGAATGACAGCCTCTGCTGCCAGGTTCCCTACAGACTCTTAACACAAAACAAGCTCTGTGACTCTTTGATGGGGCTAATGGAAGTAACAAGAGACAATGTCAGTATAAAATATACTTAYTCCTTTAGAGTAAATGCTATCTACCCATACGGCATACTCTAGCTGCCAGTTACTCAGGTGCAATGTTACCTTTTGAGACTGACTCCAATTAGCAGAGAATGTTAAGGTCCAGACATACGGACACGATCATACCAACTCTTCCCTCACAGCATCCATCCATTCACCTGTCCAAACCTTTACTGGCCTCAGTTATTTAGGCTACACTAAAATAATAACATAGCCTAGAATCTCAGAGAGGCTCAGTTCAAGTCCCACCTGTTTCAAGCAGGGGCTGGACCTAACAAGCACTGAAGGTCTCAATTTTGGAGATTTCTGCACTCTCTGGGCTCTGCTCCAAGAATGGGGGAAACATTTTTCCAAGTATCTACTGGGAATTTCCCTTGATCCAGCTTATAGATTAGTGTGTCCAGTCATGTCCCTGGGCACAGCTCTCAGAAAAAGCCTGGTCATCTATCCCTTCCCATCAGGCAGTTGCCAGCAATTTGCCTTCACTTCTCCAGGCTGCATCATGCAATGATCCCAGTCCCTCTTCCTTCTTTCCTGACCACCATCTCCTCATAGCTTTTGTGGCCTAGGCTGAACTTACTCCTGTCTATCTCTGCTGTAGCCTGAAGAGGCCAAGTGGGATGCATGGAGCGTCCAGGAGCAGTCTCACAAGGGTCACAGAGGTGTTTTTCAGAAGGCAGCTTACAACAAAACAGCACTCACACTATTTGCAGGCAGAAAAAGGTACTTATTCTATGAAGTACACATCCACCTCAGCTTATTTCCCTCAGATTTCCTACTCTGTACAGTAAGGTCGCCAAAACCTGTCAGACAAGCCCCTCGGGCAGCCACAAGATTGCAACACTCAAGGCTAGACACCTTAATGAATTGGGGAATTTTTATTTTTTTAATGCAAACCATTTGAGGATTTCAAATTTCTCTCGGAAAAAGTACCCATCGCTTTCTTTTCACATGGCATGAAATTTAGCACCATTGTAAGCTCTCTCTGCTATGGATCAAGGGAACACTGGAATCAAAAGATACATCCAAGCACAGTGTGAAATATCTGGAAGCAGATGCAGAACAGCTGCTCCAAAGCACGGCATCTCATCAGCAAACCTACCCCCTGGTGCTTTCAGCATGTGAGGAAGACACAAAGAAAGGAGTACCTTTCTCTGACTACCTTCAGCAGCAGCACATCTCCTGAAACCAGAGTTTCTGACCATTACATTCAGTAGACAAAATGTCAAAACAGGAACTGCAAACAATACTGCCACTCCTGAAACCAGAGTTTCTGACCATTACATKCAGTAGATAAAATGTCAAAACAGGAACTGCAAACACTGCTGCCCTCAAGCACTGTCCCAGAAACAGGCTTTGGACAGAGGAGATCCAGCAGGAGCACCACATGGCAGGGTTCTGCTCACCTCTCTTTTGATGGGCTCTCCCTCACAATGGATCACTGTGTCTGGAGCCACTATGCAGTACGGGCTTGGATCTGTCTCCACCACTTTGAACTCCACTGCACGCATCCCTCCACGCACCAAGAAGATGTCACCTGTAAAACCCCACACGTCAGTGGCCTGCTGCAACCCACATCTGCAAAATGCCAACCCCTGTACAATCAGAAGCCCCAGAGTTTAAGGAAGTTGGTCACACAAGCAGACACTGTGCCATTTGTAACACTGCTTCGCATGTTAAACTCAAGAGCTGCACCCACTGCAACAGCCTGAGCACTGTTTCAGTTCTCAAATTTCATCCAGTAAAAAACAGCAAACAATGGAAAAGAATACCCTGCCCAAATACAAACCACAAAGGCAAGAAATCACTTTTTTTTCCCATTCAGTTTCAATTTAGCATTTTTAGAACAGGCAAAAAACCCCAACCCAATAAAATTCATTTTGAATTTATTGTAACTAGTTGATACTAGTTATAACTGTGTGTCTCCAGAAGCAGAATAATATGTAACACTGTACTGTGACTCCTGGATGACAGACTCTGGATAACTTCGACTTGTGCCTATAGTGTACTTCCATCTATGGTACAACAGAAGTGTCATGAACACAACCCCAAAAGTCTGTTTGGTTTTCTACTCACCTCCCAATTATTCCTTAAATTACTCCAAATAATGAATTTACTCAGGGTGCCAGCTGGTATACATGTCTTGGTTTCATCTGGGRTAGAATTCATTCTCTCCCCAGTAGCTGKTTGGGTGCTGTGATTTGGATTCAGCTGAGAATAATGCTGATAACACACKGATGTTTCAGCTGTTGCTCAGCACTGTTTACCCKAACTCAAGGACTGCTCAGTTTCCCATGCTCTGCCAGGGAGCACAAGAAAGCAGGAGGGGGCACGGCCAGGAGAGCTGACCCAAACTGCCCAAAGAGATATTCCATGCTGTAAAACACCATGCCCGGTGCATGAACTGTGGGGATTTCACTGAGAAACATCACACACTGATGAGGGACAGGCTGGGCATCAATCAGCAGGTGGTGAGCAACTATCTCAAGTGTCATGCAACACCAGTCTTTTTTATCCCCCATGTGTCATCYCCCATCTATTCTCGTACTATTATTATTATTATATTTCACTTTTTTTCAGTTACAAAAATGTTCTTAACTCACAGGTTTCTCCTTTTTCCTGATCTGCTCCCCATCCCATGGCTGGGTGGTGAACGAGCAGCTATCTGGTATTTAGTCACATGCTGCGATTAAAGGACAATAGTCCTTCTTGGCAGCCAGCAAAGGGAAAAAGAGTTGGCTTAACAACAGATCTGAGCAGAACATGTTAACCCACATTYGTTATAAGCATTCAGTATATAATAGTAGCTGGTGATGGTGTTTATTTGTGCTTGTTCTCAGGGTGTGTTTTTAACACCTCACTCAGTGTAGGTGTCCCCTGTGGTGARGTTTATTGTCCGTGCTGCCTGGGCTAACATGACCTTTCTGTTGTTTTTTGCAGTAGTGGCTTATGATGAGAYGGAGCCGCTGGTCCTGAGACGAATSTGAGGAGTGAACTGAGCACTCACTGCCATCGGCTCTGTACTTCGGGAGCCATCCACTGGGAACCACAGGTAACTGCACCTCTCTTACATCTCCCGATGTCTTCCGATGCCAGGCTGATTACAGTACCATTTGAGAATTTTAAAGATTTTTAACATCCTTTCAATACACCTGAAGCCAGGCTGGTTCTTATCACAGAATTTCCCGAGTTGGAAAGGACCCATGGGGATCAYGGAGTCCMACTCCAGGTCCTGCACAGGACAKGCCCAAGGATCACACCATGTGCCTGAGGGTATTGTCCAAATGATTCTGGAATTCTGGCAAGCTTGGTGCTGTGAAACAGCACATCGCTGAATSTGATTCAGGTCTTGTTTACAGTTAATATATTTAAGAACATCACCCACAGGGRAAAGTGTCCAGGCCCGTGACTACCTAAAACATTCTGAACTCCTGAACAAGTGTGAAATCCTGAAAAACCAGTAAATATGTGGAAAAAGGTGTGCTGTCAGGCTGGCAGTTCCAGAGAGACACAAATCACTGCAATGTGCTGGCACCTGGCYCAGCACATTGGAAGCCTGTTCCATATTATTCCATACTCTAAGAGGAAAAAAAGGTCTTTGGATCTGATGACAAAATATCAGGCACTGAGGCTACTCCATCCCAGGGACAGGCAAAGCATGGTTTTCAGAGGAAGTATTGCATTCCTTATTGTGCAACASCCTCTGGAAAACCAAACCATGCAATGGACTGCTCATGACGACATGGAGAGCAAAGGCTGGTGGGACCAGCAAACTCCGGGACACACACTTAGCAAAAGCTGCCTGGACTGCCCCTCCCCARCCAACACTTTTACATGCTGTAGAAGGAGGCAAAGTTCCTGCAGTGCACATAAAATATATGCTGGGATAAACAGTCTGGGTCACTGCTGCCTCRGGGAAAGGCAAGCCCACGCATGGTTCTGCTTTTCTACACATTGTTCTGCTTTTTCTCAAGGATCTGAGTGGACTTTGTGGGTGATGTGAGAGGATGGAAAAGCCYAGTGTATGGGTCAAGGTGATTTGATTTTAGGTGAGAGTAGGAAATTAACTAAATTGCATGACGGTAATTGTTACATGACACTCATATGATCACTTCTATGGCAGCTATATGCACATCACCATATTCAGCACCTCACAGCAGATGACTCCACCAYTCCACATGTGGTGATCTGAACCTGAGTCCCCTTTAACTACCACATTAATGAAGGATGGACTCTGATGAAACTGGATAAGCACAACATAAACCAAACCAATTGATTAATATGCAGGCAACTCACCAATTACATCACATGGTAGCAACTTAGTTTAATGAGATTTTCTCCCAAGTTCCACCTGAGTCTTTCTCCCATCTCATACAGCTAAAAAAATTGTAGAACTACCCAAGCGCTCTGCCAGCCAGCAGCAGCAATCACTCCTTCTGAAGATCATGGAAAATTTATATCATCACTAGCAAAATCTCTCCCTACAGATGCTGATCTAATGCCTCATGGAGATCTGTGCAAGCTTCTAGAAATTCTCTGTATTTAGTCTCAGGACTAGCTCACACTTGCGGCCATGAGGACTTGAATGACAGGCATTGTTACCTTTCCTGATAGGTCTGTAAGCTTCCAAGAAGTAGGGCTTGAGATAGACCTCAAACAGATTCCCTGTGATCCCTTCTACTGTGTCATCAATTGGCAGCACGTGGATACGTTTGCCGTATTTCACATCTGGGCAAGGCTGGATGCTGCAGAAGAAGAAAACTGCAGTTAGTGCTGGACTTACACCTCAGTGTTATATCTGGACAAGAAAAGACATGCCCCTTCCCAGGAAAGAACATCCAAAGACCATCAAAAGCCTYGGTGAGACTTCCTACCCACACACACATATTTCAGTGCTGACAAGGCAAAAATCATACCCACCAAGAGCTAGTCTTCACAGCACACTCTTGCCTTCACTCCTTTCAGCCCTGTCCAAGACCACTGGAGAGTTTAATAGCTTCCTCCTACCCTTCTGCTCTTCTGCAGACCCCCTCTCCACAATCACACATCTCTAATATAGCCTAAAGACCTGTGAGAGTCACGAGGCAGTTTTTATATCAACAAGCTACYGGAGAACCAGATGCAAGGAAAAGTGAGTTGGGGAAAACACTTTCTTCCCTCCTCTCTCACACTGCAGTGCCAAGAGTCCCTACTGCTGACAAACCTGATTCCAAGCAAAGGCTCTCACAGTACCAACCAGGGGTAAACACCTTTGCAGCCATGAGTAGGTCAGACCCATTTCCAGAGGGCTGATGAATAGGTTAAAGGCTGAAAGCCCTTTCCCCTTTTAAATACATGCTACAGTTACTATTTTGTAATGTAGCAYAACAGCCTACTGTAGCAACAGCTTAAAGTATCCAGCTGTGGCAGAAACCAGCTAAGAAAAGCCAAGGAACTGCAGCTGAGCACACAGCTTTTCATATGTGATATGTGACTTTTATTAGAGACTCCTAATGGATTCTTTTACCACGTGCATTACAGAGAGGACATAGCAAAAGGGTAAAAGACAAGAGAGACTGTCCCAGAAGGAAAATATTTGACACACCACAATCAGGAAGTGTTAGCATAATTATCTAGATTTTGGCAGAAACCAGGACACGGTAACACTATAAGCAGTTAAAGACTGGCAAGAAAAACTTTGAGGGCAAGGGAGTAAAAATTCCCTGACCTTGCAATGAATCGAGACAATTGGTAACACATTTGGGAAGCTGAGAAGCACTACAGACACAGTGCTAACAGAGAAGACAAGAGCATGGGCTGTCACACTAGAAGAGACTCCAACAGGRATCTCACATCAGCCTAAAGTAAGAATTCACCTCTACTTTAAATCSAAAGACACAAAGCACCATTCTGAAGCAATTACAGTGCTGTTTAAAACTTGCATTTTTAGAGGTAGAGGGATGTGTGGGACAGCCTCATTTCTCTCATCTACTAAGTTTGCACGAAACACATTTTGCATTAAAAAATTAATACAGATATTACTTCAGAAAGTCTGGTGTCAGAACCTGGCTCTCATTTTCTCAGAGACAATGCTCAGGAGGACAAGAAGCTGTTAGCCCTCGCTTATTTAAACCTGCAAACTAACATTTTTATGTCCAGGAAATGCTCATGTGCTACCATTCTACCCACTCCCATCACAGAATGGAACCTGTCTCCTGTAAGCAGAGATACATATTTCCAAGTTTTACTACTACTTTTAAGGTCCTTTCTACTCAAATCCTTTTAGGAGTCTACTTCCCACAAGTGGTGCACAACAAAACCCCTGGAACATTTTTTAAGCATTCCTAATTTAACAATGATTTTTACAACAAAAATTGGAATATAAACATCCTTGGGGCATTTTAAATCTTGTTATTTGTCTGTTCCACTTTTTTTCTGGCATTCATTTCTCATAGGTTTTAACTTGTTTTTTCAAGAGGGCAGCTCAGATACTACGAGATAATGTGTGATGCTGCTCATGTTTTCCACAGGTAACAACACTGTGTCCTCACCTGATCACATCACCCAGGCGCACTCTCAGGTTGTTGCGAACAACCCTATTCATGCGAATCTTCTCATCTGAGCAGGTATCATCTGACAGAACAATGCACACTGCTTCTCTCCTCTTCTTTCCTTTGAGCAGGACAGTGTCTCCTCTGAACAGCTGCAGTTCATCCATCTTTGCCTGTAAACAGCAAAGTGTTAGAACAAGCTTCTGAAAAAACAAGAATTCAAGTATTTGAAGGAGAGTTATTTGACTTTGGAAATTACACCTTGGAAGTGATATACTAAATCCAGAGGACAGAGACTCTTACTACAGTAGTACAGAGCTAATCCTAAAACCAGAGGAAGGGCACAAGCTCAACTGAATCCTACAAACTGAGGCTCAAAAAGCATTCTGTCAAGGAGTGTCAGGAAACAAGACAACCCTCCCTCAGTGGTAACAGCTGTAGCTTCTGACATTAACACYTGTACTCATGTTGCAAAGTTACATTTCAAGTTAATAGACAGCAACAGCTTGCAAATTAGCAGATTAAATGCTTTGCCTCTACAGATGACGCACCTGGGACAGTGACACAACACTGTTGTCTTCATTGATGGCTTCGTCAACAATTAACCGATTGGGCCTGTTCTTCTGCTTCAGAATAGCAGTCGATAAGTCATCGGCTTTAGAGCTGGGAGAGAAAACACAGCTTATGAGCCTGCATGATACTGGCCCTGCCCAGCCACTCCTTGTTTTCATCTCCACTTTCTAAAAGTTTCTTTGTTGTCTTGTCTTTTATAAACTCTAAGTGTCTGTAGCACAAAGGAGAACATTACTTCTCAGGGACCAGTTCCAGGAGTTCAAGGGAAGATGTTTTCTGCCAGTAAATGTAACTATGAGCTTCCAATGGATACAGCTATGAAGCTATCTATGAAAAGAAGTGGTCAGTGAGATCTTGCTGACTGTAAGATGTTTCGCCTCAATGAATTAGTCAGACTCATCTAAAATCACATGTAACTGCTGCCAACAAAACAAAAGTTCAAGTCTATTTTGTGTCAAATCCCAGACAAATAGCAGCATTAAAGGACAATGCTGGGGCAACCCTGACAGGAAGAGCTGTAAGAGTTTAGCCTGTTGATGCCTGTTTGTTAAACATGGCAAGCTGTAGAAATATTCCAGTGCTCACAGAAAATGATTTTGTGTTGGGGGTTTTTAGCTGTTTTCCATAACGTCACAAAAGTCACTGCAGCTCTGGCCTATAATACCACTAAGAAATACAAGAAATAATTCACGTCCCTTGACAAAATGGAGTAAGTAAAAGATCAAGGAAATGGAAGAAGGGCAGATTAACTGTTCTCCTTCAAAATCTAATACATCAAATAATTCACTCTGTGACAGAATATGAATTGGAACCAACTTATTCTAGAGGAGCTCTTGAAAGCTGTACATTAGCCACACACAACAGGGGTGGAGTGCTGTAGCTTCCCCCAGTGGGCTGACTACTTTCTCCAAGCGCGTGGCTGTGCCAAGGTCAGAAGAGAAAATCTTGCATAGTCTGACCAGATTCTGAAAGAAAATAAATGAAAATAAATGAAAATAAATGAAAATAAATGAAAATAAA